>CM055905.1:27077516-27270235 GCA_029582155.1 Panopea generosa
GAACTATTTTTCGATTTGAAGTGGATGGAATTTCCTGATAGAGTTTAATATCAAAAAGCAATGCTGTTGTACAAAATAATAAAAGGAATTTACCACTTTTAATTGAGATCCATTTAAGTACGTACACTAAATACATTTCCGAAACTTAAGATCCGCTTCAGAAAAGTGTTGTATATCCCAAAACCAAACCATGAATTATATAGACAATCTTTGTCATATTCAGGAGCTGTGATATGAATTTCAATCCCTGTTTTTATTAAACTATCATTCAGCATTTTACAGTTAAAACGTAATTGTGTTCAATGGAGCAAATCATAGCATATCAGTCATATATGTACATAATACTAATCTAAATAGTCTTTGAAAATTAGTATATTTGATGTTTATTTGTTATGTCATTAATGTTTGAAGACTGTTCTTGTTTAATTTTGTGGTTGAGAACCTCAGGGAAGATTGAGCTAAGTCGAACTGAGTTTTCTCATAAAACAAAATCATTATTAAATTATTATTATTATAATTATATCCACTCTTTTGGTATTCTGGAAGGTTAACCAGTACTCGAGTATACTTTCCCGCTTGAATCACATTTGAGAGACAACGAATACTGAGACGCAATACCGTATATCAATCGTCAGTGAGACTGTGGCCGGGCGGGGATTCGAACTCACGATGCCTTGACTGATAGTCAGAGGAGATACCTAGAACTAACCAAGCCCGTAAAACGGTTTTTAGTCTTTATATATGTATTTAATAATCTTGATCATCTTCGACTATTGTGCTGTATAATAAAAACGTCTGTACATTTTCTTCTCTAAATAAAATGTAAGGCTTCCATGCAATATATGTATGGAAAGCGGGTGAGAAAAACAATGGATTAAAGAGGGAATAACGTAGTGATGTTTTAAATGTAGATAGATGCCATTTTCAACCCATACTAGTCGGGCCCGATTATCCCAGCCGATTACGCGTCTGACTATCAATCCAGGGGTCGTGAGTTCGTATCCCCGACCGGCAACAGTCTCCATGATGATTGATATACGACATTGTGTCTCATCAGTCGTCTCTCACCGCTGATTCAAGTGGAAATGTTATCAGTTACTTGGGGAGATTGGGTGTGTTCGAGTACTGTTTAACCTTCCAGGATCCCAGGAAATAGTGGTTAGGTTAACTAATCGTATGTCAGCCCTCGATGGCATAAAATGATGCTAAGTATTCAATCAATCAATCGATCAATCAATGTACCAATCAATCCATACTAAGTTACATGTGTGGCCTATTAACTTCTAGTGGTTGTGTAAGGCCTCAGAATGAATCTGGGAAGTCATTCCTCAAATGGCTGCAAAACGTTCTCACATTGATTTTCTGATTGAAAACAAGTGTCGCCGCTTCTAAACTAACCCAGTGGAGTTCTTACTGTATGGCAATACCACAGTGGAGTTCTTACTGTATGGCAATACCACAGTGGAGTTCTTACTGTATGGCAATACCACAGTGGAGTTTTTACATTATGGCGTTACCTCGGTGGGATACTTACATTCTGGCACTACATCAGTGGAGTTCTAACATTCTGGCAAATCCTCAGTGGAGTTCTTATATTCTGGCTCTACCACAGTGAAGTTCTTACATTCTGGCACTACCTCAGTGGATTTCTTCCATTCTGGCACTATCACAGTTAAGTTCTAACATTCTGGCACTACCCGAGTGGATTTCTTACATTCTGGTACTACCTCAGTCGAGTTCTTACATTCTGGCACTACATCAGTGAAGTTCTTACATTATGGAACTACCCGAGTGGAATAATCACATTCTGGTACTACCCCAGTGGAATTCTTATATTCTGGCACTACTCCCAGTGGTGTTCTTATATTCTGGCACTACCTCAGTGGTGTTCTTACATTCTGGCACTTTCCCAGTGGAGTTCTTACATTCTGGCACTACCCCAGTGAAGTTTTTACATTTTTACATTTTTACATTCTGGCACTACCTCAGTGGAATTCTTACATTATGGCACTAACTCAGTAGAGTTCTTACTTTCTGACACTTCCTCAGTGGAGTTCTTACATTCTGACACTACCTCAGTAGAGTTCTTACATTCTGACACTACCTCAGTAGAGTTCTTACATTCTGACACTACCTCAGTAGAGTTCTTACATTCTGGCACTATCAGTAGAGTTCTTACATTCTGGCACTACCTCAGTGGAGTTCTTATATTCTGGCACTACCTCAGTGGAGTTCTTACATTCTGGCACTACCTCAGTAGAGTTCTTACATTCTGGCACTACCTCAGTGGAGTTCTTACATTCTGACACAACCTCAGTAGAGTTCTTACATTCTGGCACTACCTCAGTAGAGTTCTTACATTCTGACACTACCTCAGTGGAGTTCTTACATTCTGGCATATTCATTGTTTTATCTATTCATAAAACAAATATATTAAGTCTCTATATATATCATTCCTCCCCTTGAAAACTCAATAAACTTGAATGGTTGGTTTTGTCTCCGAGGGATCCTACTGTCAGATATTATTTACTTCTCACAACATTTGTTTTCTCTTTTGTTATCAACTGATTTATTTTGTGTTCTTTGCACATGCATGCATGTGTCATGTTTCTCACAAAACAGAGCACAGACAGTACATCTCGCCATTTACACTCACCGTAGCCAGTAGCAAGTCCCTGAAACGAAAAGTTTTAACAGACTAATAATATGTCCACAGTGTTCCAATTCAAGTCCAAAAACTTTTTCCACTGTGATTGTTTATGTCTGATGTGAGCGTCGACGTATTTTGTGTGATAAAATAACTTCATTCATTTTAACATGTTTTTATAAAAGGAAGATACCATAAGAATGGGAAAAAACAATATTTATACTGAGAGAAACTATTTTTTGAATGTGGTTTAATGCCATTTTCATTACATTTCAGGTTATATATGGCATATCCAGTTTAACTTGTGGAGAAAGACTTCAGACTGAGTAGAACCACCGTCCTTCCTTTAGTAACTGGAAACTTCCTCACATAAAATGTTTAAAGCGAGCGGGACTCGAACCTACGACCTTAGCGGTGAGAGGCCGGTGCCTTAGACCACCCGGCTACGGAGGACCCACTATACTGAGAGAAGAGAGTTACTAACGGAAAGAACTAAAATATTTTCATACTTCTTATATGAACCGCCCTCTTGTCTGCTTCCTTGGTAGAACAAGTACTGAGTGTTGTTTCTTTTGGGAGGCATCGAGACCAGCTGGGAATCGAACCACAACCTCTGGCGATAGCGGTCAACACTCTATCCATTACACTACCGCTCCGCTTATTATGATATATATATATATGCACATATGCCTTCTTATTAATCGTGTTTTATCTCTTGTTGATCAAAATCCATTGCATTCGTTTTACAAATTATTTCAGAGTTAAAAAAGCTGTTATTAAGCCGCATTCGAATGAGAGACCTTATAAAATCTAAGATGTTATCGCCTGAAGAAATATTGAGGACTCTGGATGTCGATTCAAACTCTGAAGCCATACACAAAGGTAAACACAAACCTTAGTGTAGGGCCATCCTTAAACAAATAAATTAGTTGCCGTGCTCCTACCTACTCACTCAAAATTGCAGCTACCCAAACTTTTTATTGACCTTCAAAGCATTTAAAATGTTTACATGATTTCTGTCCATTTTTCTTTAAAATGACAATGCAAAATAAAAAATTGACCAAAAAAAAAGCTACCTACTTACCCACATAAAAAATACTTAGTCGGAGCACAGCAAACTAACATGGAGAGCTTTTTGTTGGATGAGTTCAACACCATTTCAGGTTATATATGGTATATCCAGTTTAAATGGTGGAGGAAAACCTCAAATTGAGTAGAATCATCGTTTTTCCGCAAGTAACTGGCAAACTTCTCACATAAAGTATTTGGAGCGAGCGGGAGTAGAACCTCTAACCTTAGCAGTGAGAGGTAAGTGATCTTGAGACGGCGACTTAGACCACTCGACCGCGGAGGACCTTTGAACATAGAGAGAACTGCAACTAAAGATTTTATATATATTTTGTTCAATCCATTTGCATGGGTCCCCCCGTGCTGGTCTGGGGTGCTTTCTGTTTATATCTCGCTCGCTCTAAAAAACTTACGTGATCCTTATTATCATTAGCACCAGTTATAAAACAAACCTTACTTTAACGTCTTACACAATTAATTGTGAAATGTGTTACATATAGAGGCAATGTGTTACATATAAAGAAATGCTTTTCTGGAACATAATCAATGAAAAAGCTTTATTCCCATAGGTGGTTGGTCCAGTTATGCAAAAAAAAAAACACACATGGGGTTGATCAGGTTGCTTGTTCGAATTCCAAATGCTGCATTGCTTACAAATGGCTGATAGCAAACATTATACGTAATTCTCTGACACCGATTTCAGTAAAATTAGTGACAATAATAATGTCGATCTTAACTAAATGACTTCTAGTTATTGTCTTTACGAAAAAGCTAGTAAAGACTCAAACTGGCCAATCAGAACTCATTTACTTATAGATTTTATTATAAAAACACGTATGGACTTTACATCTTTACAATATGCTGTGCTATGCACCAGAAAACCATAAATTGTAATTTTTATATTGCATAGCACATCATATTGCACAGGTGAACATTTCATAATTGTACATTTTTTTTCTCGTTACAGCAGCAAAGAGGCACAAGATGAACGACTTAATGTCCCGATTTCGTGCCCTTCTGTCAGATATAAAAGAACGCCAAATCAAAGAATCCATGGAACTACCAAGTTTGCGATTCGGCAGATCTGGTGCTAATTACAGACATTTTTAAATGGAAGCATCTACATGTGCCGGTTGAAGTATTAATTGTGATGACCGAACAAATGCTTGAAATATGTTTCATAACAACAACACATGTGAAAACGAATAACTTGGTTGGTGTAATGTTTATGACAGAAATCGTGTAGTCTGATTCATTGAAAGGACAAACTAAAATCAATACTGGATAAAGTGTTGACACTATTTCAATCTTGTCTCTTTGTCTTTTCCAGATGTGATACACATGTACATGTTTTAAACAATAATACTCTTTTATCTGTCCGTAATAACTCGAACACTCATTTAAGGTTTTCTATTATCTGTCCGTAGTATGTTTTCTTTAATAAAATAATGCTTATTTAGTAGAGGATTCACATCATAACTACAATACATAAACAATTAATAAACATAATAAATATTAGTAGTTATTTATTTAAAATAAACCATACATTCTATGTAACATTTAGGAAGACACACGTCAAAGGTAAAGTTTTCTGTGTGTCACAGTTATAGCATATTAATTTTACTTTGATTGTGAAACAAGTTCTAACAACTTAGACAAATCATGCTCGATGTCTTCCTAGGTAGAACCAGTACTAAGAAGTGTCGTGCTCAAGAACACCACACAAAGCCGTGGCTGAAGATCAAACCCACGAACCTCTGCTCCTGGGTTCGATGCTCAACTACTGGACCATGCGCTCCACACATGCATAGCAATATGTAATTAGCTACCGAAAGTACTATAGTACTGCCATGCAACTATTGGCATATGAACTGCGTTCAATTCGGTTAAACGTTTAATAACGTTAGTTAACATATTTTTCTGGACACTGGCTCTACCTCACATTAGAACACAGTACGCGATAATTTTAGGGAACCAGGCATTAAAACGTGTTTGCTGTTTAACTGTGCTGACTACAGCCCAGCCCAGATAAACTCCCTGTGATATTCGAATTTGATATAATTCATAACGACGATGGTTCTAATCGGTGATTCGCAGCGCTTTGCTTATATAACGTAATAACTCAAGTAAGAAATTGTTCAAACGGTATTGATCAAAATTTGTTGCGTACTAAATCAAATTTTCCCTCCCTTGATATTCCTCGATATAAACATATTCACTGCAAAGGTGTTTAATTTCATATGACGTGACTTTTTAGATATCACAGCATGCGTCAAATCAATTGCTTTTAAAAATATTTGTAGTCTAGCATCACTTCGTAAAAGAAGCTATATGCTAACAATTACTGAGAGAATTATGGTTTAAACTGAATGCCATCACGATATATTTGTCGCGTTAATATTATATACACACACACACACACACACACACACACACACACACACACATATATATATATATATATATCATTAAAGAGACATATGGCAATTTAGAATTTGATTTAACGCATGGAATATTTTAAAGAAATTGATAAAAATTTAAAAAAAAAAAAATAAGTGCTGTCTTCCTACTATTATCAAAACAGAGGAAATGTCTTTAAAAATATGAATCAGATGTTTAGTATCAAATATATTAAGCACTATATGACAGATGGCTACACATCTACTATAAGGTTAGCTTTTCAACCAATTACCAAAGTTGTGCCTTCTTTTAAATTATAAACAAAATTAAGAAAATATATACATAATGGGTATTTTATTTTCAGAAAAGTGCAATTTTGATGAATTTCAGCGCAACACTCAGAACATGTTGTATGCTGCATTACAATAGTTAAGGAGATGAAACGTTACATTTAATAAATCTAAAGTGTCCGCGGTCACCCATCCAAGTACTAACCCCGTACTTTGTTGCTTAACTTCCACTGCAGTCAGTGCACTTCAACCATGTCGCTATAAAAGCTAGCTTAACAGAGAGAGACATTTGTAAGTGACCTAAGTGTACATTCACTACACTCATCCCCCCTTTAACCTTTAGGGCTTAGCCCCACTGCACATCCTGTGGCTTCCTGCTGTTCCTGGCCATATCCCGCCCCATCCCAAGGACTAACCCCGTACTTCGTTGTTTAACTTCAACTACAGTCAGTGCACTTCAACCATGTCGCCATAAAAGCTAGTTTAACAGCGAGGCTGTTGTAAGTGATCTATGTACATTCACTACAAATCAAATAGTACGAGTACATAGCCGAAAAGTTCCAGTGTGGTATTTTGTAGAATTTGAAGCAGTAATTTTTAAAGCGGCCTATTTTTCCGTCTTTTAGAAAGTTTTACAAGTGCTTGAATTCTGTATTTTACAATTGATTACCGACAAGCACAACACTAAAATATCAACTTACCACCAAGTCTCCAAATGTTACAGAAATGCATGGATCATATTGGTGAAGGCTGTGTTTGAATTGGCTTAATATTTGAATTGTGGTTTTATAGCATATCAAAACAAAGTTAAGCATGTCAACATGAATGCATTATCCATGAATATATATTCAAACAATAATTTTCAGCATGGAACAAGAACATTGAAACCTCAACAACTGCCGGTATCTATTTCTTTTAAAGTAACATCAGAAAAAGCATTTTTTGTTTTATATTTTAACAGACAGATCAGTTAACAAACTTGCTCTTTCCTGAGATCCTGGAAGGCTAATCAGTACTCAAGCACACATATCACTGCAGGAAACTGATGACTTCCCTCTTGAATAAGCTGTGACTAATGACAAAAAACATAATGTCAGATATCAATTATCCCGGAGACAGTGGCCTGGTAGGGATTTGAACTTTCATTGTCCTGGGTTAATGGTCACGTTATTGACTGAGCTAACCAGTCCAAAATACATCACTTACATATCTTACAACATATTTGAGGATGCGATCCATTGTGTTCTTTGATTTATGACAATATAAATTAAATTGATATAATCAACTTGATAAATAAATGATCTCCAATTCTTTACATTTTTCAAACAGCTTTGTCATCATCTTTTCTTCTGGTCATCTGTTGACACATTAACAATATTATTTTACTAAAACATTGATTCTCAAATCCCTTCAATAATAATGATATGCAAGCTTTAAAACTAATAACATTCAGCAAGTCTTAATAATATTTTATTGTAGGTTTTAATGCAACTGCTAATTTACATATTAAGCATAATCTCTTCCGTACTCTCTATCATCATGTTAAGTTTTATGACACTGCCTTAAATACTTGGTCATCAACCAACACTATTTTCACATGTTCATTCCCATAACTGGCAGGTGAATAAAAATAGACTAGACATATTATAAAAGCTGTTTCATACATTTTCAGTGCGGTATTGACAGCAATTTACTGTCAGAATTTATTGCGATGTAGGATATAGGATGTTTAACCAAATCAACGGGCCATTAAGAGGCAATTTCGTAGTTCCTTACAAAACGAGAATTACAATTTGGTGAATTTATACAAAAAAATTACTACCAGAAGCCCAAGAGCAATAATTCTTGTAACAAAGTATTATAGAGTTGCGCCAAGTAAATACAATTTATGATGATCAGAATACAAAGTATCACGTTAATCGCCTTAAACTTGAATGAGTATGTTAGCTTCTCATGTAGTTGACTGACCAACTGAAAGCAGAAATACCTAGATTTACCTCCATTCAAACTTCGTCATTCGACCTATAGAACTTGTCACTTTGAATATTTTCTAAGATGAAGCAAATTCAAAAATATGTAACCTATATGACAGTCCAAACAGAAATAAAAACTATACATTATATGTAAAACATTTTATAATATATTATTTATTGTATAAATGATTTGGTGACTTTGCTACTGAATTATATATTTGAATTTATATAATTACCTTCTTTGGTTTGTCGACTTCCTCCGCTCTTTCGTCCTGTTTTTCTGTTTCATCTTAATTAAAATTAATTTTCTGCACATATGACCACCAGGCAACAGTCCAAAATATTGATTACTGCATTTAGTAACTGTTAGGTTGTTTCTTTATGTTGGTGTAGGGTTAACGTCAGATTCAATACATGGCATGTTTTATATGAAACATCTATCTAGTTTTATTGTAGGAGAAATACCTCAGAATGAAATGAATGACAATAAATACAGCAAACTTTCTCACAAATAGTTGTCTACTTTACTGAGCTGGGCTCCTCAAACCCACGATAACCTTATTGATAAAGGGAAGTAGTATACATTGTCTCTATGAAATACAATACATTGTACAACAGAATCATTTGAAATAAAGGCATCAATGGTTCTAATCTGCAATTTTATGATATTGTAATTTGCTTTTTTAAGTTTTTGTTTTGACCAGATAATACTTGTTACAGTTCATTGATGTATCATGTCAAGTCTGCAATATCAATATTGCTCAAACTCGAATGAGTGTATTATAAACTATTTCAAGATTCATGCAAACTCTGTCCGAAAATGTTTTAAATGCAATATACTTACACCAAAAGAAGGAAGGGTTTTATTCCCTCATTCTAAAGGCAATCCAAAGCTTTAAATGGTCTGCATTCTCAAGCCACAGAGACGTCCTCAATAATGTTTGCGAAAGAGGCTTCTTCCCTGTCCATGATTTCTCTAGCTCCAAACTTTCAACATCATGGCATCACTTTTACTGGCGAGCTTGATATGAACCTTCATGCAACTTATTGCTTGTCTTGCATTCTGTCAGCAAATAAGACAAATAATACGTTAATATGTTTAAAACAGCAGTCATCTTAAATCTTTAGTTTTCTTATTTTGCCCACAGCTTGGAAATTTGGGAAAGAGTGCAGAAAAATATTCACCTAAAGTCACCAGTTTATCGGACAAGAAGTTGTGAGGAGAACAAAATTGACATCGATTTATCTTTATCAGATTCAGATATTAATGATTTTAACGTAGTGAAACACATATCGCTTGTGCAAAAATGACAAGCACAATATCTTTTTTACAAAGATTCCATGACATACGAATCTTATTATTTGTATATACATGCTTATACTTTTCAATATTTGTGAACTTAAGAACAATATTAATAAAAATGAAAAAAATAAAGAAAAAACTGACATAATATTGATTATCTTGCTTTCCAAAAACAGCTTAAAATACACAACAAAATAACATACCTACCTACCGTATTGTTTTTTGTCATGAAATCGGACATTGTATAGTTACTGAACGCTCTAGGGGCATGTAAACTAACACTTTTTGAATCTATATTAAGATGTACTTATATTTAGATGCACATACATATAAACTATAAATTCTGAATGGTTGCTTTGTTTGCTTTTTCTCCTTAAAGAAATAGCTATAAACTGCAGAAATATGCTAACCAGATTGTAAAATAATATACTGATCGACAATATAATAAAATTATTATTTTTGTATTTCACACATCTTAGATAACACATAGAATATAATTGTGACTACATATAGTCTTAATGTCATCTTATAAATGAAGGATCAATATGAAATTTATAAAATAACGTAGGAAAACTACTATCACAGAGCCATAAATGTTTGTCTAGCATGTGGTGTCCTTTACCTTTCCTACAACATTCACTGCATTCACAAACGTCATTGGCTTTTGCTTCCCTTCAATGGCATTGTGATGCAATCCCACTGTAAGGACCTCTTCTGTTGACAGTTCCTGGTATACAGCTACAATCACCCTTCAATGTCATAGACCACGTCGATAGATGGAGGTCAGTGCAGTTCTTGTGTGGAAGCCTCCCAACACTTTTAGAATCACCATTCCTATCTGCCTTATGGATATCACCTGAAAAAGGAAATTGTATTCAATGTCTATATATCATCATAAATGGTATACTGATATAAAGAGGGATTGTAAAGATACATTTAATCATTACGGGACAAATGAGATAAAGAGGAATTATAGAGATACACTTAATCGCAAATATGAAATACAATGTGTTAACATTCAACAAAACTTAGTTAACATGGTGACCTGGGTATATTATGCATCAAGTTGGCAACACTACACAGTGGTTATCCGCTTGCTCACATGATACTTGATATTTATGTCAGGGAATTATTTTAAGCTAATTACATATGTAAGAGCTAGTGATGCAGGAAGCGAGTGATATGATTTCATAACAAAGAATCATCGTCGGGGTATGCAATGAAAGATCTATAGTTATATTAGTATTAGCCAGCAATCATCTATCATATATTAGGCAAAAAATGTTTCTGGCGGCCCAAGCACTCTTATGTGGTGTTACAATGTGGCCAGTCCCAACCATAACAATATTGATATTTTAAATAATATAAAACCTACCAATCCTGCTTTTGATTTAGAGGTAGGGGTATTTTGTAAGCAACATTATTTACGAGAAGACTGAAGTTGCATAAGGTTGATAACACGGGTGTGAAATAAATATATTTGATTACAATCGACTTAAATAAAATTCATTGTATTAAGAAATTCATATTGTGCGATAAATTGTATCATTCCGCTACATACCTCTGATGATATGCCCAGCCATCAAAAGGAATTCTCCTCCAGGGGCTTTCATGAAGCTTTCTTCCATCTCACGAGCATGGGCTATGTCTACTGGCCTGGTTCGCTTTGCCTCCTCCGGCTCAATCAAATTCAATAAGTGAACCATAACTGACATAAATAATGCCTATAGTATGATATCAAACTAGAAAGCCGTCCATAGGTAACTATATGAACTTGTTCTAAGCTAAAATTATAAAAGTGCGAATGGCATTGTGTTTAGTTTCCTGGTTTTATTATAGCAATTTACACTATGTTTATCTACAAAAGTGCACCTCGCAAATAACTGTGTGACTTAGTGTTTCATTTTATGAAAATCAGTTCAGTGATCACCAACCTTAAAGCCCAGGGCTGCGTTTTACAAAATAACTTACGATAAAATAGCGACGTAAGTCAATTTGACAATTTCTCCGTTGTGTGTTCAAATTTTGATCGACATTTAAAATGATTGCATTTTCAGAAAATATATAGCTTTCGGCATGATTTGAGCCAACTTGACTTCATTTGGATGACAATTAAACATATTATGAATGATTGTTGGTTTACGTTTACGACGATTTGTGTCGTAAGTTTATTTGTGAAACGCTCTCAGACCGCCATATAAAAGGCGCAACATGGCTGTTTTATATTATTTAGTACACGATTTAAATCAGAAACCTTTTTCAAATTTCAGTCATCAAAATTCAAGGAAGATGCTCTCTATACACATGGATCTGTGTTAATTCACCATCAGCAGATAGCAGGGAATTACTACTTGAAGGCAAATGAAGTTAAAAATATACATAACGAGGAAACAGATAAAGTATAATATATAGAACTTTAAGTGTAAATATAAAATAAATATAATTGTTTACATTTGTTAATGTAAGTATTGTTTTTAAAACATTTCTCCTTAATATTTTCCCTTTAAGTATTTTGAGATATACATTTCCTCTTATTCATATTTTATCCTTAAATAAGGACATTAGTCGAAAATAATATATATTTATAAAAATTGTCACCCAATATCTATACTTTTTTTTAAGTAGTTTCATATTGTTTTTGTGTTTTAGCTCTATCTGAAGACCGATAGCACCTTCATTTGCATTAAATCCCAACATAATTATTGAGGTCGGTTCCCTAGGGTAAAATTCAGGGCCATCACAGTCAATGTTAAAATATTTATGTAGACGCAATAGCACCTCCATTTTTTATTGAATTTTAATTTAATTTTTACATAGGTTATATGACAAATCCATCTCGGACGAGTTGTTGAATCAGTGTGATTAAACCACAATTGCCCCGCCACAGGGCTTCTAATCACATAATAAGCAAATTATTAATACATTCCTTCTTAAACTTCAAGGTATAGTCCATAGATATTTGATATGTAACTTTTTAAGAAGTTCCCCTAACACGTTTGTTGAAGTCAGTCAATTTGGAGTCGCAACATAGGTCACTGTTCTGCATAGAGTTATATAGAGAATATATCGAAATGTTCGTGTAAATGCGATAGCATCCAGATTTTTCATTTAATAAGTGAATACTCACCAAACTTGCACTTTCACTCAGAAGTTTTTTAAAACCAAACAATCTCGAATAAGTTCCTGAACCACTGCCACTCGACCTGTGACGAATACCAGCGCCATAGGGCTTATAAGCACATTTAAGCGAAATATAAATTAAAACATTTTTTTTATAATTTTAAGGCACTGTTTGACATAATTATTTAGGGAAAATGTTAAAATGTTCATTAGCTGAGATAGCTTCCCAATTCTTAACACAAATTTTACAGAGTTTCTAACTAAATTATAAATAATACAGCGTGTTACCACCACACATGACCCGACCACAGGACTCATAAGTACATTTTAAGCGAAACTTTAAAACTTTTTTCTCTGAAAAGGAAATGCATACACATAAGATATTTTACATGTAGCCTTGCATCGATGTCCTTTTGACGGTTTGTTGAAAACGGGTCTGTGGAGCCAAATTTGGGTGTGCCATAATTGTCATTGTTTTACATATAGTTATATAGCAAATATATTTGTCTCCGATATGTGTATCTGTCCATTTGTGTCCAATAGAACAATTATTTAGTGTTTGTAAAGTAATAAGGAAACTGAATTAAACAGAAATCAAAATTGCATGGAATAGTCCGCTGCTACCGGAATTAAAATATAGTCAAAAACCTTTAAAATATTAAAAGTATACATTAGAGGGGCAAACAAACTTCATATGCTGCCTTAAGAAGGAATACATTTTCAAAATTAAGCTTTAGATATCCATGTATGTAGTGTTTTATTATTCAAACTGGCGTGGGATGATTCATAAATACGACTTTTATCTTTTGTATAGATTATACAGACAAAATGCAAAATCTTTGTTTTTTACCAGGATATTATTATTTTGTGATAAGACACCAATAAACTAATTGTATCAGTTGTCATAATTAATCATCAAGTCCCTAACAGGACAAAATGGTATTTATTAATTTAGCATCAAGTAATTGAAAATCTACGAAACAGATGACGCGGAGTTGTGGCTGCAATGTGAACGACGTCATAACTGAATGTTTACACATAATTACTTTATTCATTGCAAGAATTTGAAGAAAAAAACACAATTGTTTAACATCAGAGCGAAAACAATGACGTCTAAAGCATTCACGGAACACTGCGCAATAATCATATGCTGCTTTATAAGGAGAAACCTAAACCCAAACGCGGGAAATGGTACAGACCCAGCAATCAATACACCTGTTAACCTGATATACTTAATAACGATACTGAATATTTCACTAAAATGTAGATAATTTATTACCAGGGATTTCTTTTGTACTTGAGCATAGCCATAGCCTTTCACAGAAGACGTAACTAATTGTTATAGCCCTAAACCAATTACAGTGATATTTAAAACGTTTAAGTTGGATAAAATGATCATCATATTTATATTTGATTATTCAAAAGATCCGTGATATAGAGATATTAACAACGGAAATTAAATATACCGTCAGAAATCCATCACATAGGGGATAACAACGAAGCATAACGACTCCCTTTCCTTTTACAAACAGCTATTAAATATGTTGCATTTTGTATTCATAGAATATATTTGTACTACATAGAAATAAAACATATAATACAGTATGACAATATCAAGTGTAAAAATAATACATTAGGTAGAAACAATGAGTGTGTTACCTCTCACATGTTAAATTCAAGACACACATTAAAATGAATTACTAAAAATAAAACAATACAACCCACATATTTTACCGCCAGTATCTAAAACAATCATCTAGTACTATATATGAAAAAGGACAATACAGACTGATACTACAGAGTGTAAAAACAATATATAATGAAAAAACTATAAGTGTGTTAAGCTTTGCAAGTTAAGACAACGACACTCTATCACAAGGAGCAATTAAAAATCTTGCATTTTGTAGTAAAATTATACATAAGTACTACATAGGAAAAATAATACGGCAGTAAAAAACAAAAAAAGTGAAAATACAATGCATTAGAAAAATACAATAAGTGTGTTACACTTCGCTTATTAAAATAACGACACTCCATTACACTAACTTTTAAAATAACTAATTACGATCGATCATTTTTTGCCTTTTGTATTTAAAAATACATTAGAACTACATGACAAAAGTACGAAAATCAAATGCATACTGCGTTTTAATTGTATTCATAGCATACCTCCTTTTTGTGGAGACATACAACAATATATAAGGCCGAAAAATTGTGTTGACTTTTGAATTGAATTTATATATGTCGTGTTATACATATAATATTGATGTTACAGGAATATATTACCACCATGAATCGTTACATTATTAAAAATAGTTGATCAGATTATGATGACCTAATTCTGAATTTGAAATAATATATTGATGTTATAGGAAGACACAACCAAATGAACAGTTAAATTATTGAAAAACTTTTATTAGTAAATATTGATCTATGTCGTGTTTACATATCATATTGATGGTACAGGAATACACCACCACCATGAATCGTTACATTATAAAAATAGTTTATCAGAACATGCCGTATTTTATAAATATATTGATGTTACGGGGGACACCACCAGAATGAACAGTTAAATTATAGAACAAATTTAAACTATGACATATTGAACTATGTCGTGTTTTACATATCATATTTATGTTACAGGAAGATACCATTACCATGAACGGTACATATCAAAAAAAGTTTTTCAGAACATATTGACTTAACACAGTTTTTTACATAAGATATGGATGTTACAGGGAGTCACCACCAGAATGAACAGTTAAATTATTAAACAACTGTTATTATGACATATTGAACTATGTCATGTTTAACATATCATATTGATGTTACTGGAATATACCACCTCCATGAATGGTTACATTCTTAAAAATAGTTGATCAGAACGTATTGACCTAATGTCGTATTTTACATAATATATTAATGTAACAGGGGGACACAACCCGAATGAACAGTTAAATTATTGAACAACATTTATCATGATATATTGAACTATGTAGTGTTTTACACATCAAACTGATGTTAAATGAAGATACCACATCATTAACCGTTACGTTATCAAAAATAGTTTATCAAAACATGTTGACTGAATGCCGTATTTTACATTATATATTGATGTGACATAATAAACAGTAAAATTATCTAACATTTTTTTATCATGCCATATTCGACCACCCTGCCTTAACACAAAATGTTAAACAACTCGTACAGAGCGTTTTATTGACACACAGTCAAAAGCTTGCTCTGTAAATGTAGCCCAGACTTCCTACTTGCGCTTGAGAGTGCACTAAAGAACCAAAGAAGTTTGCCAAGAGATGTCTTTTTGTGTGCCATGAAGGCTCATCGGTCTTGCGGAACGCCCGAATTATTCGAGAAACAGACTACCCTTGCAAAACAAAAAGTTACACAACTCCTTCAGGCGTTCATACAGTACGCCAAAGAACCCAAGAGTTGGCAAGCGGTGTCATTTTTGTGCAGTGATGCCCCAAGTGTTAACCGAATTCGATCACCCTGCCAAAACACAAAAAGTTAAACAACTCGTGCAGGCGTTCTGTTCGACACACATTCAAAAGCTTACTCTCTAAATGTAGCACAGACCGCCTACTTGCGCCTGGGAGTTCACCAAAGAACCCATGAATTCAGCCAGGGGTTATATTTTTGTGTACCGTGAAGGCTCACCGGCCTTGCCAATTCGCCCCAGCGACAAAAGAAAAAGACTACCCTTGCAAAACAAAAAGTTAAACAACTCGTACAGTCGTTCTAATTTACAAACATTTAAAAGCTTGCTCTCTGAATGTAGCCCAGACCACCGTCTTGCCCGAATTCGATATCGTGCCTAAACACAAAAAGTTAAACTCGTGCTCGCGTTCTGTTTGAAACACAGTCAAAAGTTTGATCTCTTTTTTTAGCCAGAGTTAAAAAATTGGTGTCTCTGAGCAACAGAATACATTTACAAGATACATTAGTTGTGCAATGAAACCCATGTTTTTTCTAAGGGGTAACATTTGGCCCGAGAAGAAAAACCATTCGACTACATTTCGTCAAAATCGCTGCCCAGCCAATGCACTGAACGTGTTCACATCTTTACAAGTCTCGTTGACGGCTTCTTATTGAGCCAGTGTTAAAACATGGTTTTCTGAGTTTGATATTCAATGTGCAAGACACATGCGTTGGCAATGAAACCCAAGTATTTTCGAACGGCCGACAGTTGCGAAAGCAAGGGAGGCCAGTTTACTACATTTCGTCAAAATCGATGCCCATTTATTTCAATGAACATGTGCACATCTTCACACGACTCGTTGACGGTCTTCTTATTAAGCCATAGTTAAAAACCTAGTGTTTCTGAGCGTGATATTGTATGTCTACGACACATGAGTTGGGCAATGAAATCCAAGTATTTTCCAACGGCCGACAATTTCGAAAGCAAATGAGGCAAGTTTACATTTCGTCAAAACCGCTGCCGAGGCAATGCACGAACGTGTGCACATCAATAAATATTGCCAGTATTTTTGTTTTTTCAATTATTTTTTTATGCATGACTAATAGTGCTAGTGCAGGAACTTGATACCTTTACTTGTCGCGTTTTTGTCAAATCAATAAATATAATTTTGGTGTAAAATATGCCATTCTTGAAATTTAAAAAAAACAACATTATTTAAGAAAGGAAATTGTCATAGATATTTTTTCAGGACATGTTCGTCTATATCAATATTTGGAACAGTGTAATGACAAATAAAAGTGATTTTCTGAAGAAAAAAAAGAGTAAATTATCTGAATTTTTGCACTCAAGGGACGACATCAGATATAATTTTGAATATAGGTGAAAATGTAACCACCAGGAGTAATCATTGCGTTGTCTATTAATAAGTTAAACTATCAATGCTTTAAATGTATATTAGGAACGGTTTTGACATGTTTTTATCTCAATTGATTTAACATTTAATTTATAGGTAAACAGATTTAGAATGTTATGTAAAAACAAAATTAGGTCGTGTATTTAAGCATCGCGTGGTATGACAATATGGAAGGGTAAAAAAAACGCTTCCAAAATCAAATTTCAGGAAACTGGAATCAATTCGAAATGCATTGCACATATAACATAGCTTTGTTTCAGAAACTTTTTTTAATTTTAATCAATATCCACAGATGTAGATGAAGGGAGATAACTCCAACACAAAATTAACTGATAGGGTACGCAGTTAGTTTGCCTGGTTGGTATTGCGGATCTATTTCTTCTGTGTAAGGTTACAAGAGATTAGTCAAAACGTATTTATATACTTTACGCCTTTAGAGACACAAGTATGAGCATTGTATTGTATCAATTCTACATATGAATGATCAACCAATAACGTGGTTTTTATTTTATTACAACAATTTCATTACATTATTTTAACATATTAATTGTGATCAACATATAATTATAAAAAAATTATAGCATATCTTCGATATCTTCTTTTTTTACACATATGTACTCGTGTATAAAAGACATAAAAATTAGTCCGTAGGTTATTTCATCTTTAATTTTGTATATTGTGTTTCGTATGAGCAAGAATAATATACAATAGTCAAATAGATACATTCAACTATAAACAATAAATGAAACCAACCTATTCATAAAACACAATTCATGCTAAAACACAAACTTACTCTTTCAAATAAAACGCAGCACACTTAAAAATTCAAAGTATTTTATATACACTATCAACGCTATATATGACTGTACACTCTGCAAACTTTCTAAAGACTGACCAAACTCGGAGATAAATCAATGAAATCTCAGCAGTTTGGCGGGAATGGTCACTAACAAAGGTTACTTCAGTTCATATATGCATAGACAGTTCACAACAGTATGATCAACGAGAGGTAACTAGTCTAAACAAAGGAATTACAGGTATATCACAAATTCAGGGCTGCCACATAAATATATATAACATTCAAACTTGCGTTTAAGGTGTTAAGTATATGTGTTATAAATCTATTGGTGGTGATAGTTCTCAAAACTTCAAAATTACGCTAAAAGTGTTCCGCTGTATAATATGTACATACATTGTCGTTTTATGACGCAACGTCAGTCTGATGGCTGGCCTGCTTCAATTATACGCTTTTGCTTTTAAACTTATTTATATTATATCGATTATCAAATAAGTGATATAAGTTTTTATAACTTAAGACAAATCACGATCGAAATAGAGCTTGTACTAAGCATATACAGGTGAAGTGTCTTGCCTAAAGAATATAATTTCACAAACTAGATTAGTTTGCTATAATACTTTAAGGTTAAGCCACAAATAACATCTTTAAAGGTTTCATAAGTTTATTACATATTTACAAAAACACTACACCGACACACATTTACACACTCATACCATACCATACGTACACAATTATATTCATTTATATACACAAGATAATGGATCATGGATGATTTTGATCACAGAGCACACAGTGGTGATCGTATAAATATATCTATGCGGAGACGTCTAAGTTAAGCACATTAGCTAATAGTAGACACTTCTGTTGGAGACTACAGTTACTATAACAACTAGTCATCCAAGGCACAAAGCGCAGATGTTATATAAGTTGGAACACAGAGCTTCACAGTATTATTATATCGTTTGGAGCAAACAGCTTCACGGTATCATTTTGTAAGTCGGAAAACACAGCTTCACAGTATTATTATATAATTTGGAGCACACAGCTTCACAGTATTATTATATTATTGGAGCACACAGCTACACGGTATTATTATATTATTGGAGCACACAGCTTCACAGTATTATTATATTATTGGAGCACACAGCTTCACAGTATTATTATATTATTGGAGCACACAGCTTCACAGTATTATTATATCATTTGGAGCACACAACTTCATGGTATCATAATATCATTTGGAGCACTCAGCTTCACAGTATTATTATATCATTTGGAGCATAAAGCTTCACGGTATCATTATATCATTTGGAATACACAGCTTCACGGTATCATTATATAAGTCGAACACACAGCTTCACAGTATCATTATATCATTAAGAGCACACACCTCACGGTATCATTATATCATTTGGAGCAGACAGCTTCACGGTATCATTATATAAGTCGGAACACACAGCTTCACAGTATCATTATATCATTTGGAGCACACAGCTACACGGTATCATTATATCATTTGGAGCAGACAGCTACACGGTATCATTATATCATTTGGAGCACACAGCTACACGGTATCATTATATCATTTGGAGCAGACAGCTTCACGGTATCATTATATATGTCGGAACACACAGCTTCACAGTATCATTATATAAGTCGGAACACACAGCTTCACAGTATCATTATATCATTTGGAGCACACCGCTTCACATTATCATTATATCATTTAGAGCACACAGCTTCACGGTATCATTAAAGCATATGAAGCACACAGCTTCACGGTATCGTTATATCATTAGGAGCACACAGCTTCACGGTATCATTATATCATTTGGAGCACACAGCTTCACGATATCATTATATAAGTCGAACACATAGCTTCACAGTATTATCATATCATTTGGAGAACACAGCTGCACGGTATCATGATTTCATTTTGAGCACACAGCTTCACAGTATCATTATATCATTTAGAGCACACACCTCACGGTATCAGTATATCAATTGGAGCACACTGCTTCACGGTATCATTATATCATTTGGAGCACACAGCTTCACGGCATCATTATATCAGTCGGAACACACAGCTTCACAGTATCATTATATCATTTGGAGCACACAGCTTTACGGTATCATTATTTCATTTGGAGCAAACAGCTTCACGGTATCATTATATCATTTGGAGCACACAGCTTCACGATATCATTATATGAATCGGAACACATAGCTTCACAGTATCATTATATCAATTAGAGCACACAGCTTCAAGGTATCATTTTACCATTTGGAGCACACAGCTTCACTCTATAAGTTCATTATATACGTTGGAGCACACAGCTATCTTCACCACACCTTGTAATCAGTCCCTGACCACTAACTAACCAAAGTAGATTGGCAGCATATTGTCTGTGTATTGAATGTATCTTCATGCCTCTAAAGTACAACAGCAATTGAACATGTATACAATATCTCACAGCTGAACAAACCTAATCCTATATATAACTATCTAGTTCACAGTTCAACCAGTAAAGACTAACCTCATAATCTTGGCGTAGGATCGAACCCATGATCATTGGTCCGATATGATATAAATCGACCACGCCCTCAACATGCAATGAAAGTCAGGACTAGCATACGAAAGGAAGGACGGCCAGACAAACACAACTAATAAAGAAACAAATACCTATGGATTATATCAACATGTTTACCATTATGAAATCAAAGTTACTGTAGTAAAATTATTTATCGCAGGGCTTTAAGAAATATGCACATGCCTTCCTGATTTGATTGATATAATTGTATAATTTGTCTATGCATCATATTAAAATCGGTATACTACAATGTCCAAAATATAGTTTATTTGATGCATAGATGAGATTGATGAAAAAAAAGGAAATTCGAGAAATTAAACGTTGTCCCTGTTTCTTACGGCTATTGTGATGGCATTTGCAGCTTTCGTTTAATATTCGACAGACTTACACAGTTGTTGTGTAACCATAATATATTGAACAAGTTATTGAACTAGCCAATCGGATAAATATTGCCAGAGTTATAGTCCTCGAACTGTCAAAAATTGTGTGTATTTGACAGACAAGGATTAATCCTTGCAGACTTCGAAATATCTTACTTGATGAAACACAAAATATGCAACCCCTTCTCTTGGAGAGAAGGATTAATCCTTGTCGATATAAAACTAACTTGATAAAACACAATATATGAAATTTCTACTCTGGCAGACAATGATTAAGCCTTGTCATATCAGATTTGAAAGAAGCTAAATTGATAAAACACAAAATATAAAACCCCTTTTCTTGGAGAGAAGGATCAATCCTTGCCATATCACATTTGAAAGTAGCTCAATTGATAAATACAAAATATTAACCCTTCTCTGGGAGACAAGGGTAAATCCTTGCCAGTCTAGCTGAATTGTTAAAACACAAAATATAAAACTTCTACTCTGGCAGACAAGGATTAATCCTTGCCATATCACATTTGAAAGTAGCTCAATTGATAAATACAAAATATTAACCCTTCTCTGGGAGACAAGGGTAAATCCTTGCCAGTGTAGCTGAATTGTTAAAACACAAAATATAAAACTTCTACTCTGGCAGACAAGGGTAAATCCTTGCCAGTGTAGCTGAATTGTTAAAACACAAAATTTAAAACTTCTACTCTGGCAGACAAGGATTAATCCTTGCCATATCACATTTGAAAGTAGCTCAGTTGATAAATACAAAATATTAACCCTTCTCTGGGAGACAAGGGTTAATACTTGCCAGTGTAGCTGAATTGTTAAAACACAAAATTTAAAACTTCTACTCTGGCAGACAAGGATTAATCCTTGCCATATCACATTTGAAAGTAGCTAAATTGTCAAAACTCTGTCTCTGAGAGACAAGGATTAATCCTTGCCATAACAAATTTGAAAGTAGCTAAATTGTCAAAACTCCTTCTCTGAGAGACAAGGATTAATCCTTGCCATAACACATTTGAAAGTAGCTAAATTGTCAAAACTCCTTCTCTGAGAGACAATGATTAATCCTTGCCATAACACATTTTAAAGTAGCTAAATTGTCAAAACTCCTTCTCTGAGAGACAAGGATTAATCCTTGCCATAACACATTTGAAAGTAGCTAAATTGTCAAAACTCCTTCTCTGAGAGACAAGGATTAATCCTTGCCATATCACATTTGAAAGTAGCTAAATTGTCAAAACTCCTTCTCTGAGAGACAAGGATTAATCCTTGCCATAACACATTTGAAAGTAGCTAAATTGTCAAAACTCCTTCTCTGAGAGACAAGGATTAATCCTTGCCATAACACATTTGAAAGTAGCTAAATTGTCAAAACTCCTTCTCTGAGAGACAAGGATTAATCCTTGCCATAACACATTTGAAAGTAGCTAAATTGTCAAAACTCCTTCTCTGAGAGACAATGATTAATCCTTGCCATAACACATTTTAAAGTAGCTAAATTGTCAAAACTCCTTCTCTGAGAGACAATGATTAATCCATGCCATAACACATTTGAAAATAGCTAAATTGTCAAAACTCCTTCTCTGAGAGACAATGATTAATCCTTGCCATAACACATTTGAAAGTAGCTAAATTGTCAAAACTCCTTCTCTGAGAGACAATGATTAATACTTGCCATAACACATTTGAAAGTAGATAAATTGTCAAAACTCCTTCTCTGAGAGACAATGATTAATCCTTGCCATAACACATTTTAAAGTAGCTAAATTGTCAAAACTCCTTCTCTGAGAGACAAGGATTAATCCTTGCCATAACACATTTGAAAGTAGCTAAATTGTCAAAACTCCTTCTCTGAGAGACAATGATTAATACTTGCCATAACACATTTGAAAGTAGATAAATTGTCAAAACTCCTTCTCTGAGAGACAATGATTAATCCTTGCCATAACACATTTTAAAGTAGCTAAATTGTCAAAACTCCTTCTCTGAGAGACAAGGATTAATCCTTGCCATATCACATTTGAAAGTAGCTAAATTGTCAAAACTCCTTCTCTGAGAGACAAGGATTAATCCTTGCCATAACACTTTTGAAAGTAGCTAAATTGTCAAAACTCCTTCTCTGAGAGACAAGGATTAATCCTTGCCATAACACATTTGAAAGTAGCTAAATTGTCAAAACTCCTTCTCTGAGAGACAAGGATTAATCCTTGCCATAACACATTTTAAAGTAGCTAAATTGTCAAAACTCCTTCTCTGAGAGACAATGATTAATCCATGCCATAACACATTTGAAAATAGCTAAATTGTCAAAACTCCTTCTCTAAGAGACAATGATTAATCCTTGCCATAACACATTTGAAAGTAGCTAAATTGTCAAAACTCCTTCTCTGAGAGACAATGATTAATACTTGCCATAACACATTTGAAAGTAGCTAAATTGTCAAAACTCCTTCTCTGAGAGACAATGATTAATCCTTGCCATATCAGATTTGAAAGCAGCTAAATTGAAAAAAACAAATTATATGAAACCCCTACTCTGTGAGACAAGGAAAATAGGATTAACGTGTATATTGAATTTCAACACCAGAACTAAAAAAACAAACATTTCGATCAATATAATTATGAAACACCTTCTCTAACAGAAATCCTTGCAATAATTAATACTTAGAAAAAGATGAATTTTATCAAAACAATCAAAACAAAGCCCTACTTCTACAGACAGGGAGGATAGATTGTTGACGATGTGAAAATTGAAAACATTAAAATTGATAAATAAAGATTTCATTGAAAATGCAAAGCATGAAAGCTTCAAATTCTTAAAGAAAAAGAGGAATACTTCATGCCGATATGTAAGTTTACTGGAGTATTAATTATGCATGATGGTTGAAATAGAAAAAAAAATGGTTCCCCCATCAACTGGAAATAAAAAGCAAATTTCCCTTAATTGTGCACAACCTCATTAACAGACCCCTCGAGTTTATATGCATGTTTATGTGAATATAAATTTACAGAGCCTGTGTGGTTCCGGCTAAGAATAGAATCACTGTCGATCTCTGCAGAGGTGTAGTAATCCTCCGAATGGGTGTCATGTTCATTTTATCATTTTTTGTCATGTTCACTATTGTGGTTAAATTATCAACTCCTGTGTGATTCCAGGGAGCCATGATTGATGGCAAGAATAGGATCACTGTGGCTTATGCATGTCTTAAGAAGCGACAAATTGAGTATTATGATATAATTTGCTTAAAATCTGCAGTTCTGCAGGTATCAAGGTTCTAAGTTCATTCTCCATATTCATTTGTTGATGTATTTTTTTAATCTGTATGTTAATTTGTTGTTTTTGTACAGTAGAGTGAACTTGGAAGCTTCCTTCATGTTGGCGTCGAATAACCTATAATGTGTTGGTACGCCGTAAAACCCTATTCATTCATTCAATTTACAGCAGATGTTTATAAATTTTGTTTATTACAGCAGAGGATTAATGAAAAAATACCATAAATAAAATAAATGATAAAGAGAACAGAGGATGTAATAAACAACAATTAAAAACATATATACAGAATATAACAAAGCAATTTGGCGACACATTGTAATTGTAAAAATGGTCAAATACTTGCAGCAATATATACAAGATGGTGATGCTATCAGGTTTAACCATACGAATCTTAATTTCATAAAGGTAGGTTATTAAATTCACAACAAAGGAATTAACAATTTTTGGGATCTTTTCAGATGCTCATTCACAATGCATGATGTATATATGGAGATAATTATTTGTGAATAACCAAGACATAAATGTACAGACCAGACTACGGCGAGCGCGCCTAGCTACAATGCAAATCATACACACAACACCAAGGCCTCTGCCAAACCAATACATATGGTTTTGACCATGACTAATTTACTATGGATTTACATGCAGCACATCTGGACTCGACGGACAATTTACAGACATGAAGTGATAGCTTTATATGAGAAGGATCCAGTTAAGGATTCATGACTACTCACATGCTATATAAATGACAAATTTATAAACATATATATATATATATATTTATTTTGAAATTACCTTTCCTGAATGTAATTTATCGTAAGTGTGTTCTCGAAATAGAGAAACTGTATGAATAGTGATCGGGTTGTACTCGAAGCCGGACATTTATACTTTATGTGTGCCTCAAATTATCAAAGAAAACAAAAAGCTAGAAGCATACTGCGATAGATTGTTTTTGTTTTAATGCATATTTATTCTAGATTGATACAGAATTATTTTATACACTTGATTATACGAAAGAATTATATAGAGATATAAAAGTCATTGATTATACTAGTTAAGAGTCTGAAATATTCAGTAGAATCTAGAATAGCTTGGAAAAAATTGTATGATGGGGCAGATTTATAAAGTGATTTTGGCTCATGATTTAGCTAAATTCCCAAAGTTTCCAAAGGTAAGGGATATACTAATTCTTCCCAAAGTTTCTATATTGAACTGTAATTATTATGTAAAATTTCACCATTATTTTTATTATATTAGATCTATAGTGTCGTAATGTGAAGTTCGCTTCTTTAAAGGTGGTGACCCTGGGCAAGCAAAGAATTATCGTGGTATAGCTTTAAATAATATTCCTGCAAAAATATATTCGCAAGTTCTTCTAAATCGCTTGACAGTTTGGAATGAAAAATATGAAAAGATTCAAAATGTCAATACGGATTCTAAAACGGAAAAAGCACTATTGATTGTGTTTTCATTTTTCACGTCATAATTACCACACTATTAAATACAGTTAAGAAATTATACAGTGTATTTATCGATTACGAGAAGTGTTTAAAATTTGATAAAATAAATAGATCATGTTAATAGCAGAAATTATTGACAGAAGGATTGAGCACAAAAATGATTAATGCAATAAAATCCATGTACTCAGTTGTACGCTCATCTATTAAATAAAATGGTCAGATAACAACCAAACAAGTTCATTTGCATCGAGGTAATGCAAGGGGACCGAAGCTCTGCTTTAATGTTGATGATGTTCGTAAATGATATAATGGCTAATATAAATACGAATTTAAATAATATTTTTTCAATTGAAGATATCAAACTTTTTCTTATCCTCTATGCAGACGACCAAGTCTCATTTGCAACATTTCCGTCATCAATACAGTTAATGCTTATGGACATAGAAAATTATTGAAATACGTATAAATTAAAAATCAGTACAAGTGAAACTAAAGTTATGATATTAAAAAAAAAGTGGCAGGCATGTATCACATGACTTCTATTCATACAATGAAAGATTAGAAATATTATCGTCGTTTAAATACTTAGGTGTAACATTTTTTAAAGACGGTGTCTGGAATAGGGCACAAAAATGTATAGCCGAACATGCATCTAAATCTATGTAGTCTTTTTACGGTTTTTGTCTCGCCGCGACGAAGGAGCGGAAGCGAGATGAAGGTGTTGCTTTTCCATCGACGGCGGCGGCGTCAAATATTTATATTTAGCTCCAACGTTTCTTTTTTTTTTCTCCCATGTGTGTATTAACGGTCAAAGCGGACACGGCAAGACATATCATTCTGCGGAATTCTTGTTAATCAATACGAATTTAAAACGAAAGAAAAATGTAACATGTTCAATAAGCTAGTCTCTTCTGTATTGAATTATTGTTCTGAAGTCTGGGGTGCAAATGATTGAAAGAATATCGAACTTGTACCTATAAAATTTTACAGAAATACTGATAGTAAATAAGTCAACCAATTTTGAAGGCCTGTTTGGAGAATTAGATAGAGTACCACTAAAGATAATAAGAAAAATAAATATGATTCTTTACTGGATACGAATTATAAAATTGAATAATAACTCTACTGTAAAAATAGTATATAATATGCTAAAAGATGACACAAATAACAACATCAATTATAATGATCTTAACTGGGCATCTCAAATAAAAAATATCCTGGAAACCTAAGGTTATGATTTTATAATAAAATTGTTGTATTGTTTTCTACATTTTCAATCCCATTGTGTTGTTTGTAATATGTAGGCTAAAAGCATATTGTATTTGCTTATGCTGAATCAGATTTGTTCGTGTTCTTGTTCTTGCTTATATAAAATTAAAAAGAACGTTATAAATGAACTCTCCCTATTGGGTCCGTTAAACAGCAATGTTGGGAAAGCCACATTTGAGCACGTTGATTGGTTAAACTGAAAGTTTGAATGACGTCACAGTTTAGCATGCGTTCATTTGCTATGAATTGTGGGACAGGCAAAAAATTCCCTGCTTGTTTCATTGGGGTTAATATACCTGATTCGAGAGATATCAGGTTCTGGTATAGACTGGCGACGTCGTAACACTTGCTATTTAATGGACCCAATCGGGTGAGCTGGATCCGTTCCAAAGACTTGAGCCAAACTGTCACCATGGACTGGTTGCAATGATATCGGTAATAATCAGGCAAACTTTAAAGAGTTGGGAGATACGTGGACGTAGAACAAAGTGTGTGGTAAATCATCCCAGGATTTGTGGGCGGGTTGGGTTTCGAGCGAACGATCCCTGGGATGACAATCACACCCATTACCGACTGTGCTAACTGGACCAGGCATATACCTTGGAGGAGGGATACACTTTAACCGAACTAGCTTGCTGACCTCTCCTTTGCATCATATAGATATACTTATGGTGAGCTAATGCAACAATATGTATGTTGTCGGTATTTCATGGTATTGTGTGGCTGCTTACATGTTCTTAATTTAGAGACTATTTAATTATACTTTGCATTGAAGTATTCCGGGCCCGATTAGCTCAGTCGGTAGCGCGTCTGACTATCAATCCATGGAACGTGCGTTTGATTACCCGCTCGGCCATAGTCTCTGTGGTGATTGATATATGCCTCTTATTTGCATTAGTCTCTTATGGCTTATTCAAGTTACTAGTGGAGATGGGATGTACTCGAGTACCGGTTAAACTTTCAGGATTCTAGGAAACAGAGTATATCGCGCGAGGTCCAGTGTTAGGACCCGAACTTATGATCGGCAGGTCCGTGGGTTCGATTCTCCTCCACGGCCATGTGTGGGGTCCTTGAGTAAGAAACATTTACCGCATATGCTTAATACTGGTTCTATCCAGGGAGACTCGAGAGCGTGATTTGTCTAAGTTGTAAGAACTTGTTTCACATTCGAAGTTAAAATAAATAAATTTAAACCAAACAGTGGTTCGGTTAATGGCTCGTCTGTTAGCTGTCTACGGTAAACTATGACTCTAATTATTTAAATAATCAATTCTGTTTTCACTTGTAGGTTATCTACGATATCAACCTTTCGATAGCGGTGATCCTAGCACTCATTGGGGTCCTTCTGTTTTTAACGATATTGAACGAGAAGTTAAGGTCGCAACCGCAACTGTGCTATGTTTACCATTTGCTCGCCTTGACAACATTCATAGCATTTGTTATTCACACAATCAGCCATGGAAGATTTGAACACCACAGCAACGCTGTTTGTTTGTATGTAGCCTACACAACAGAATAATTGTTCCAAGTAGTTGGTGTGAACAAGGTTCTGATAAATATGGAAGTGTATTTTACGTCGATGTTACCCTGGAAACAGTGGCAGTCAAGGCCATTCCTTCGATTCACAGTTCTGATTTTAACAACCTGGATTTTCGTCTGCTTGTTCGTTGCCCACGCAGTCATCGCCAATAATGGTTTGCAGTCATATAACTATTACTGCTTTTATATCGTGGATACATCTGCTAGAACCACAAGATTCATTGTCAGATCTGGTGTGCCTGCTATTATGGGTTTTCATTTTACAATCGCTTTTATAGTGACCTATATTTTGAAAACAGGAGGTGTATGGTTTATATCTTCTCCTAGGCAACGCAGCGAGGTGACGTCAGTTGGATCGACAAATGACATTGAATGGTTACGATTCATCATGTTTTCCAATGGAGTTTTTATTGTTAAGACAGTAATAATGTGTATCTTTGAATATCAACCACACATTGACAAGAACGTAAGTTATTACTATGTCATTATGTGCTTGCACTTTTTTCATGTTGAGTGCATGTTTATGCTTCCGCTGGCTATGTTGTTTTTGGCAGAAGTGCGGTCATCGGTCAAGGTCATAATCCTAAGATTATTCACGGTATTTGCGATTTGGTAAACATTTGGAAGTCCTCGGTGTTTGTGAGAAAATTGTATCCAAAAGCTAGGATAAATTATAAAACGTTAACAACAGGACCGGAATATGGATGGGTGTAGATTTTAGACAAGACACAATGTCGGTTGTGCGTTTATGTGTGATGGTGGGCGTGGGCGTGGGCGGTGGGGGTGTACGGTGATGTTCTGACGTCGGATTTTCTGCATATAACTAACTAGGCTTGCCAACGTTTAGGAAGCGTCCTTCTCCTCCCCCACTCATCCTCCCTTGGTGGACAGTGTTTACTCTGTGTTGCTATATCAGAAACGTGCCTGTGCATTTGCTGCTTTTAACTTTAATCATCAAGCCTACGAATTTCTTACTGGTTCCATATAAGGGCTGTATTTGCTCTAATGTATGTTTATTTATCGACATATGCCTTTTACTAGTTCCATACGAGGGCTTTATTTGCTCTAAATTATGGAACCATGTCGAAATGTGCTTCGTACTAGTTACATACAAGGGCTTCATCTGCTCTAATGTATGTACTTTATCGACAAATATCTCGGACTAGTTCCATACAATGGCTTTATGTGCTCTAAAGTATGGTATCTTATCGACATATGCCACGTACTAGTTCGCCAATTGAAGTATGGTACCTTATCGACATATGTCATATACTAGTCTGCCAATTAAAGTATGGTACCTTATCGACATATGCCATGTACTAGTTCGCCAATTAAAGTATGGTACCTTATCGACATATGCAACGCCAATTAAGTATGGTACCTTATCGACATATACCACGTACTTGTTCGCCAATTAAAGTTTGGTACCTAATCGACATATGTCATATACTAGTCTGCCAATTAAAGTATGGTACCTTATCGACATATGCAACGCCAATTAAGTATGGTACCTTATCGACATATACCACGTACTTGTTCGCCAATTAAAGTTTGGTACCTAATCGACATATGTCATATACTAGTCTGCCAATTAAAGTATGGTACCTTATCGACATATACCATGTACTAGTTCGCCAATTAAAGTATGGTACCTTATCGACATATGCTTCTTACCGGTTCAATACAAGGGCTTTATGTTATATGCTCTTAAGTATGGTACCTTATTGACATATGCCTATTACCTGTTCAATACAAGGGCTTTATGTTATATGCTCTAAAGTATGGTACTTTATCGAAATATTCCTCGTACCGGTTCAATACAAGGGCTTTATGTTATATGCTATAAAGTATGGTACCTTATCGGCATATGCTTCGTACTAGTTCCATACAAGGGCTTTATGTTATATGCTCTTAAGTATGGTACTTTATCAAAATATTCCACGTACCGGTTCAATACAAGGGCTTTATGTTATATGCTCTAAAGTATGGTACCTTATTGACATATGCCTATTACCTGTTCAATACAAAGGCTTTATGTTATATGCTCTTAAGTATGGTACCTTATCGACATGTGCCTCTTACCGGTTTAATACAAGGGCTTTATGTTATATGCTCTTAAGTATGGTACCTTATCGACATATGCCTATTACCTGTTCAATACAAGGGCTTTATGTTATATGCTCTAAAGTATGGTACCTTATTGACATATGCCTATTACCTGTTCAATACAAGGGCTTTATGTTATATGCTCTAAAGTATGGTACCTTATTGACATATGCCTATTACATGTTCAATACAAGGGCTTTATGTTATATGCTCTTAAGTATGGTACCTTATCGACATATGCTTCGTACTAGTTCCATACAAGGGCTTTATGTTATATGCTCTAAAGTATGGTACCTTATCAAAATATTCCACGTACCGGTTCAATACAAGGGCTTTATGTTATATGCTCTAAAGTATGGTACTTTATCAAAATATTCCAGGTACCGGTTCAATACAAGGGCTTTATGTTATATGCTCTAAAGTATGGTACCTTATTGACATATGCCTATTACCTGTTCAGTACAAGGGCTTTATGTTATATGCTCTAAAGTATGGTACCTTATTGACATATGCCTATTACCTGTTCAATACAAGGGCTTTATGTTATATGCTCTTAAGTATGGTACCTTATTGACATATGCCTATTACCTGTTCAATACAAGGGCTTTATGTTATATGCTCTAAAGTATGGTACTTTATCAAAATATTCCACGTACCGGTTCAATACAAGGGCTTTATGTTATATGCTCTAAAGTATGGTACCTTATCGGCATAGTCTTCGTACTAGTTACATACAAGGGCTTTATGTTATATGCTCTAAAGTATGGTACCTTATCGACATATGCTTCGTACTAGTTACATACAAGGGCTTTATGTTATATGCTCTAAAGTATGTAACCTTATCGACATATGCCTCTTATCGGTTCAATACAAGGGTTTTATGTTATGTTCTCTAAAGTATGGTACCTTATCGACATATGCCTTTTATCAGTTCAATACAAGGGCTTTATGTTATATGCTCTAAAGTATGGTACCTTATCGGAATATGCTTCGTACTAGTTCCATACAAAGACTTTATGTTATATGCTCTAAAGTATGTTACCTTATCGACATATTCCTCGTACCGGTTCAATACAAGGGCTTTATGTTATATGCTCTAAAGTATGGTAACTTATCGACATATTCTTCGTACCGGTTCAATACAAGGGCTTTATGTTATATGCTCTTTAGTATGGTACCTTATTATCATATACTTCGTACTGGTTCCATACAAGGGCTTCATTTGCTTTAAAAAATTTACCTGATCGACACACGCTTAGTGCAGATTCCACACAGAACACGATTTTTAATTTTAATGAAAATACGATCATAACGTTGCCTTTGGAAATTTAAATATTTGGTTAAAATAGACAACTAGAGAACTGCACCATTAATATATTATCTTCTTTAATTAACAATAATATAAAATCATATATATATTTAGATATACATTTTGTAATAAAATGAATTACTATTGTACCATGAAAGAGTACAAACTACGTGCATCAAATGAATTCGCTAGATAAATAACAAATGCAATACTGTAATACAAATGTATATATTATAAGCAGAAACAATAAAAATATAAGCAAAAAAAGAGAAGATATTTACGATTCTAGATGTAGATCCAGTAACAAAGTAAAACACTTATATAATATAGTAGAAACATTAATTATATATGATATCTAGTGATGCTGCGTTCAGCACCATAAAACAGCAAACACATTTAGTGCCTGGTTCACTATCATTATCGCATACTGAGTGCTAATATGAGGTTGAGCCAGTGTTCAATAAAAAATATGTTATAGTAAACGTTTTACCGAACTGAACGCAGCCCTGATTTTAGATGTAGGTACAATTACAACTATCTAATCTAAAATAACATTAACAAAGACATGTGAAAACGTGTGTATGTATCGCCCTGGAACACACAGGGATGGATAATTGATGCACACTAATTAACATAAGTATGAATGAATGGGGTTTTACGGCGTTCCTTTGTAGGTTAATCGACGTCAACAGAATGGAATATTCAAGGTTTGCTGTACATGTACAAAGAACAACAAATTAACATACGACTTTGAAAAATTAATTGAGCATGAGTATAACACACTGGTGTTTGCAATGTTACCACAATTATTAACATTAGATAAACACACAAGTGTTCATAATGTAACCACAATAATTAACATTAGGTTAACACACCGGTGTTTGTAATGTAACCACAATAATTAATATTAGGTAAAGATACAAGTGTTTGTAATGTAAACACAATAATGAACATTTTTAAAACTCACATGTGTTTGTAATGTAACCACAATAATGAACATTAGTAAAACACACATGTGTTTGTAATGTTATTACAATATTGATCTTTAGTGTTTGTAATGTAACCTCAAAAATGAATATTAGTAAAACATAGTTGTTTGTTATGTAACCACAAAAATACACATTTGTAACGCGCACTGATGCTTGTAATGTAACCACAATAATGAATATTAGTATACATGTAACACACAGGTCTTTGTAATGTAACCACAATAATGAACATTAGTAAAACATAGTTGTTTGTTATGTAACCACAAAAATGCACATTTGTAACGCACAAAGATGTTTGTACTATAACCACAATGATGATTGTTGTATGGTGTTTAGCGTTGCTTTCAAAAATTTTTCAGTCATATCGCGACGGTGTCTACTTGAGACAGTATTCTAAACGCTGTCACATTGGAGTATCATGCCGCAGACACATGGTATGATACCCCAACCAGTAACATTATACTGACACCGGGCCGACCAGACCTAGAACTCTCCTCTAAATGCTGAGCGTCAAGCGAGGAAGTTTCTAGTACCATTTTTAAAGTCTTTGGTATGACCCGGCCGGGGATTGAACCCACAAGCTTCCGCATGCGAGGCAGACGCTCTACCACTAGACCACGCCGCGGTCCCACAATGATGAACATAAGTAAAACACACAGGTCTTTGTAATGTAACCACAATAATGAACCTTAGTAAAACATAGTTGTTTGTTATGTAACCACAAAAATGCACATTTGTAACGCACACAGATGTTTGTAATGTAACCCCAATAATAAACACGAGGAAAACACACAGCTCTTAATAATGTAACCACAATAATGAACATATGTGAAACACACATATCTTTGTTATGCTACCACAGCAATGCACAGGAGTGAAACACACATGTGTTTGTAATGTTACCACAATAATGAGCACGAGTGAAACACACAGGTGTTTTAATGTAACAACAGTAATGAACACAAGTAAAACACACAGATGTGTGTTATGTAACCACAAAAAAATGTACATTTGTAACACACACAGATGTTTGTAATGTAACCACAGAAATGAACACGCGTAAAACACACAGGTATTTGTAATGTAACCACAATAATGAACGTTAGTAAAACACACATATGTGTGTAATGTAACCAAAATAATGAGCACGAGTAAAACACACATGGGTTTGTATTGTTACTACAATAATGAACAGGAGTAAAATACACAGGTCTTTGTAATGTAACCACAATAATAAACATTACTAAAACACACATATGTTTGTAATGTTACCACAGTAATAAACAGGAGTAAAACACATATGTGTTTGTAATGTATCCACAATAATGAGCACGAGTAAAACACACATGTGTTTGTAATGTAACAACAGTAATGAACAGAAGTAAAACACATAGGTGTGTGTTATGTAACCACACAAAATGTACATTTGTCACGCACACACATATGTTTGTACTGTAACCACAATAATGAACACGTGTAAAACACACAGGTCTTCGTAATGTAACCATAGTAATGAACGTTAGTAAAACACACATGTGTTTGTAATGTTACCACAATAATGAACTCGAGAAAAACACATATTTGTGTGTAATGTAGCCACAATAATGACCACGAATAAAACACAGGTATTTGTATTGTTACCACAGTTATGAACATGAGTAAAACACACATGTTATTGTTATGTAACCACAATAATGAACACGAGTAAAACACACGTGTTTGTTATGTAACCACAATAATGGGCACGAGTAAAACACACAGGTGTCTGTAATGTAACCACAATAATTAACACGAGTAAAACACAAATGTGTTGTAATGTAACCACAATGATGAACATGAGTAAAACACACAGGTGTTTGTCATGTAACAACAATAATGAACATGAGTAAAACACACAGGTGTTTGTAATGTAGCCACAATAATGAACACGAGTAAAAAACATGTGTTTGTAATGTTACCAAAGTAGTGAACACGAGTAAAATATGCAGGATTTTGTAATGTACCACAATAATGAACACGAGTAAAACATACATGTGTTTGTAATGTAACCACAATAATGAGCACGAACAAAAACACACAGGTGTTTGTAATGTTTCTACAATAACGAGCACAAGTAAAACACACAGGAATTTGCAATGTAACCACAATAATGAACATGAGTTAAACACACATGTGTTTGTAATGTAACCACAATAATGAGCACGAGTAAAACACACAGGTGTTTGTAATGTTTCCACAATAATGGGCACAAGTAAAACACACAGGCGTTTGCAATGTAACCACAATAATGAACATAAGTAAAACACAGAGCATTTAGAAGATAGTTTAAGTCTGGTCGACCGGGTGTCAGTTAAATGTGACTTGGTGGGGTATCATATCATGTATTTGCGGCTTGATACCCAAGTGTGACAGCACCTAGAATACTCAAGTAGACACTGTCGCGATATAACTAAAACATCGTTGAAAGCGACGCTAAATATCATACAATAACATTGCAGAATATAGACATTGTTAGGCTCTTGTTAAGAGTTATTCTATGTTAGAGTTTGAGGCTTTTTTGGCATCATTGTTTACCTTACCGATTTTTATTTACAATGATTTAAACATATCATTTTATGATAAATCGAACAAAACAGTAAAATGGATATGAACAATACAAACGTATCCCAAAATATTATCTAAACCAAGAACAAATAATATATATAGACAAACGTTCCAAAAAAAACAAAAACATTTGTCGTTGTCTCCAACGAAAATGACATTTCAAAATATAAAAAAATAAAAATATCCAAAAATAACACAAATAGATGTATGTAAACCTTAATAATCATCAACAATTATCGTCCTGTCACAATGTGTACATAGCCTGTTAGGAGACAAACGATGTAAGAAGTCCGGCTAGCTCAGTCGGTAGATCATTCGGCCTGTTAACGAAAGGACCCGGGTTCGAGTCCCTAACTGCAGTTTTCTCGTCCAGTTACATTAGACTAATGGATATTAATTGTTCCTACTTAGATTACACTAAAAAAGAGTTACCTTTGACTCTTTGTCTCGACGATATCAGTAATGGACACTATTTGTTCTTACTTAGATTACACTCAAAAACAGTTACCTTTGGCTGGATGTATCGACAATATCAAAAATGGGCACTACTTGTTCCTACTTAGATTACACTCACAAACAGTTACCTTTGGCTCGATGTATCGACAATATCAAAAATAGACACTACTTGTTCTTACTTAGATAACACTCACAAACAGTTACCTTTGGCTCGATGTATCGACGATATAAAAAATGGACACTAATTGTTCCTACTTAGATTACACTCACAAACAGTTACCTTTGGGTCGATGTATCGACAATATCAAAAATGGACACTACCTGTTCCTACTTAGATAACACTCACAAACAGTTACCTTTGGGTCGATGTATCGACAATATAAAAAATGGACACTACTTGTTCCTACTTAGATAACACTCACAAACAGTTACCTTTGGGTCGATGTATCGACAATATCAATAATGGACACTACTTGTTCCTACTTAGATTACACTCACAAACAGTTACCTTTGGCTCGATGTATCGACGATATCAATAATGGGCACTACTTGTTCCTACTTAGATTACGTTCTAGAACAGTTACCTTTGTCTCGATATATCGACGATATGATTAAAAGTTAACATTACTTTTTCCTACTTACCATTCCAATAATTTTAACATTGTAGTACATGCGGTCCAAATTATAATTCGCAACAAACGATTTTTTACCATTATTGTTATTGATATACGTACCAGCTTGTTGTTAAAAAATAACGTTTTTATGTCAGTGTAACAAAGAAGTTCAAACCTGTTTTATGAAGAAGTCTTAGTTTGTTGAATAATATAGATAAGTGTATCAGTTTTAACATCATCATTTTCAATACTGTCGTTGATCATTTATTCCATGATTGTGGCATCAACCATTTCAAGAAGTGCAGGATAGTGGTCCAAAATGTACCTGGTATGCTGATTTGCATATATGCTTAAGTGAAGAATTGAATTGTCTCTCCTCCTGCTGTAACGGAGAGTGGGTCTATTCCACGTTCCAACAAATACAATAAAATAACAAGGTGACCTTCACTAGCAGCTATATGTGCTGCATTTTTTAAAGTGTTGTCTGTCATATGAAGCATATCAGTATATGTCTCACACAGGTATTCAACACCTTTTATATTTTCACCTACTGATGCTCTATGTAACAAAGTTCCATCACTATCGGTCTTGTATTGAGGATCTATTCCTTGCTTAATCAGATATTTCAAACATTCAACTGTACCGCTATGGGCTGCATCGTTTGCAGCGTTTCTGTTATAATTAGCTTTCATATGTAGCATATCAGGATATGTCTCACAAAGGTATTCCATAACTTCAATATTTCTACCTATTAATGCTCTGTGTAACAGTCTCGTCACTATCGGTCTTGTCTTGGGGATCTATTCCTTGCTTAATCAGATATTGTAAACATTCTACTGTACCGTTGTAGGCTGCATAGTGAGCAGCGTTTCTGTTACAATTATCTTTCATATGCAGCATACCAGTATATGTCTCACACAGGTACTTCACAATTTGTATATTTCCACCTATTGATGCTCTGTGTAACAAAGTCTCATCACTATCGGTCTTGTCTTGGGGATCTATTCCTTGCTTAATCAGATATTGTAAACATTCTACTGTACCGTTGTAGGCTGCATAGTGAGCAGCGTTTCTGTTACAATTATCTTTCATATGCAGCATACCAGTATATGTCTCACACAGGTACTTCACAATTTGTATATTTCCACCTATTGATGCTCTGTGTAACAAAGTCTCATCACTATCGGTCTTGTCTTGGGGATCTATTCCTTGCTTAATCAGATATTGTAAACATTCTACGGTATCGCTGTTGGCTGCATAGTGAGCAGCGTTTCTGTTACAATTATCTTTCATATGTAGCATATCAGTATATGTCTCACACAGGTATTTCACAACTTCTATATTTCCACCTATTGATGCTCTGTGTAACAGAGTCTCATCACTATCGGTCTTGTCTTGGGGATCTATTCCTTGCTTAATCAGATATTGTAAACATTCTACGGTATCGCTGTTGGTTGCATAGTGAGCAGCGTTTCTGTTACAAATATCTTTCATATGTAACATATCAGTATATGTCTCACACAGGTATTTCACAACTTCTATATTTCCACCTATTGATGCTCTGTGTAACAAAGTCTCATCACTATCGGTTTTGTCTTGAGGATCTATTCCTTGCTTAATCAGATATTGTAAACATTCCACGGTATCGCTGTTGGTTGCATAGTGAGCAGCGTTTCTGTTACAAATATCTTTCATATGTATCATATCAGTATATGTCTCACACAGGTATTTCACAACTTTTATATTTCCACCTTCTGATGCTCTGTGTAACAAAGTCTCATCACTATCGGTCTTGTCTTGGGGATCTATTCCTTGCTTAATCAGATATTGTAAACATTCTACGGTATCGCTGTTGGCTGCATTGTGAGCAGCGTTTCTGTTACAATTATCTTTCATATGAAGCATATCAGTATATGTCTCACAAAGGTATTTCACTACCTGTATATTTCCACCTATTGATGCTATGTGTAACAGAGTTTCATCACTATCGGTCTTGTCTTGGGGATCTATTCCTTGCATAATCAGATATTGTAAACATTCTACTGTATCGCTCTGGGCTGCATAATGAGCAGCGTTTCTGTTACAATTAGCTTTCATATGTAGCATATCAGTATATGCGTCACACAGGTATTTCACAACTTCTATATTTCCACCTATTGATGCTCTGTGTAACAGAGTCTCATCACTATCGGTCTTGTCTTGGGGATCTATTCCTTGCTTAATCAGATATTGTAAACATTCTACTGTATCGCTTTGGGCTGCATAGTGAGCAGCGTTTCTGTTACAATTATCTTTCATATGTAGCATATCAGTATATGTCTCACACAGGTATTTCACAACTTCTATATTTCCACCTATTGATGCTCTGTGTAACAGAGTCTCATCACTATCGGTCTTGTCTTGGGGATCTATTCCTTGCTTAATCAGATATTGTAAACATTCTACGGTATCGCTGTTGGCTGCAAAGTGAGCAGCGTTTCTGTTACAATTATCTTTCATATGCAGCATATCAGTATATGTCTCACAAAGGTATTTCAAAACATGTATATTTCCACCTATTGATGCTCTGTGTAACAAAGTCTCATCACTATCGGTCTTGTCTTGGGGATCTATTCCTTGCTTAATTAGATATTGTAAACATTCTACGGTATCGCTGTTGGCTGCATAGTGAGCAGCGTTTCTGTTACAATAATCTTTCATATGTAGCATATCAGTATATGTCTCACACAGGTATTTCACAACTTCTATATTTCCACCTATTGATGCGCTATGTAACAGAGTCTCACCACTATCGGTCTTGTCTTGGGGATCTATTCCTTGCTTAATTAGATATTGTACACATTCTACTGTACCGCTCTGGGCTGCATCGTGAGCAGCGTTTCCGTTACAATTATCTTTCAAATGTAGCATATGGGTATATGTCTCGCACAGGTATTTCACGACTTCCATATTTCCACCTTTTGATGCGCTGTGTAACAAACTCTCATCATCGTTTGTCGTGTCATGTGGATCTATTCCTCGGTTAATCAGATACTGTAAACATCGTACTGTGCATTTCTTTGCGGCAGCGTTTTCGTCTTTTATTTTTAGTAAATCTTTGTTACGTTCGCAGTTGTATTTTACAACGTTGATACCAGATGCTAAATGTAGCAGAGTTTCTCCACTCCTGGTTCTTTCATATGGATATATTTCTTCTGACAAAAGATACTTTAATAAATCTAAACAAGCTTGGCTAGCAGCATAATGTGCCGCGTTCCAGAGTTCGTTGTCTTTTGTTTGTTTCATTTGTGAACTCACCTTACACAGATATTGCACATTTCTTATTTTTCTGTTTTCTGATGCAACATGCAAAAGTGACTTACCTTTTTCTGGAGATGACAATTCTGTTAGTTTCTTTGTTCCGAATATATTTGCCAACAATTTCAGAATCAAACATTCATCTCGTGAGGCAGCCTCAAACAACATATTACCTGTTATCCTAAAGTTTTCATTTTCAACCAAAACCACGACACAACCAACCTGTGCTGATTTGATTGAATCTAAAACGGCTTTATTTATCTGCTCCTGTTTAACTTGTCCAATGAAGCTTGGATGATTACAGATAGCTTTTAATAATGTTGTGTAACCTAAACTGGAAAAGTAACAAAAAAGAGATTTGCCGTTGCCATCGTTTAGAACAATATCGATTATTTGACTGGTTTGTAATGCTTTACTTACAAATACATCATCTCGCCAAAGTGATGATTTGGCTATAATTGGAATCTTATCTAACTGAGAGGGTATCGACAATGAATCTACATAACGTTTGAGTATTCTGTCATAGAATACTGTCTGAGCAGAAGGCCAAATGTATTCAACAACATATTCTAAAGGACAATATTCGATTAGAATGCTTGGAATTTTATCAACACCAGCCTTAAATACTGCCGAGGTAATTGTTTCATGAAGAAAAGAGAAAATCAGTTTATTTTTGTCATAACAGAGGTACGTCCCCACTAACGCATGTGCTGCGTCAAATAACAGTCCCGTGTCCATTTTACTAGTCTTAAAGTGATCTCTAACCGCTTCAAAGCAATGATTTAAATGTTCCGTGAATTGCATTTTATTAAGTTTGCCATTTGCAAATAATGTCATTAATAATGCTATAAAACTCGCACAGTCATCTGTCGGAAGTTTCAACAGCATGTCTTTGATTGGATCATGTGGTTTGCAAAAGAATGCTTTGATATCAAGATTTGATTGAATCAATCTACATAAAAGTGGAAATCCAACACCATAATACTGTTTATTGATAAGATCATCTGTTGTCGATTTTTGAAGTGACATTTTATGGGATTTCAAATAGACATTTAAAATCGCTCTCATTTCTGTAGCATCCAGATATTCTCCCAAATCAACTACATTCTGAGTATCAAATAGTAATTGATGAGTTTTAGTTCCCTTGCACTTTTCGATAACAGATGTTCTTGATGTTATAATCACGAAATATTTGCGATTGAAAACTTGAGTTAAAAATATTTCTACATAAATGTTCCATGCATTGAGGGCCATTTCGTCAAGACCTGTGTCTCCGAGTATACCATCAATCAACAATACGAACGAATCATGTGGATCTAGAAGAGCTTCAATATCTTTGACATCGTTTAAAATCAGTGGTTGAATTTGTTGTCTGGTAGATAAAACTTTAACCATAGCGGTGCGTGCAACGTTTGTCTTTCCAGCCCCTGGAATCCCTTTCAATACAACAATGTTGTTTGCAAAAAGTTTATCTGTGACAACTTTTGTCAACTTAGTTGTTTGTGAAATATTGCCCTCCTCTAAATCTTGGCGGTGTTTGTTAAGCACACTTTTAGCTTGTTCTGAAAACAATAATAGCTATTAACAATTTACTTGAATAGTTCCTAAATTGTCAATATGTGTAGGGTAAGAGAAATGAAATCGGACAATATTGAACCAAGTTAAGTATATTTTGAAAAAGTTTCGATTGGTAGGTTATTTCGATTACTTTGAGTGTCGGTATCATATCGTTTTATATTAGTTTAAACATATTGTATTGCCATATTAACACATGTTACAATATATGTAATGCATATCAATCAAATACAACTGAAGGCAAACGGGTCTGGCCACAAGTTCTCTCAACATTCGAAACGGGCATTCCCTTACAACTCTATTTTGCAATTTTAAAGATGGTTTAGGTATATTGGAAGTATAATTATGGCAGGTAAATATGAATGACATAAAGTGTAATAAATGAGAAGAGCGTACAAACATACTAACGCAAACACACACACAACACACATCCGCATGCACGTACGCACAATGTCCATATACTAATCGTGACATGTTGTATGTTGATATGATTGATTCTATACTAAAATACCCACTCGCTGGCCTATATTTAGTTAATTTATTATTACAGACGACAGAGGTTAACAACAGGTCAATACAAAGAAAAAAAAATGCTGTCAAACATTTTTAATTTATTTCATAAAACAATGATTTTATCCAAAACGATAACATGTATTTGTATAAATTTGGCAAATGCGAAAACGTTATTTAAATTTTTTAAGCAAAGACATGATCAAATGCATACACCTGATCAACGAATATACTAATGTCAAAAAGTCATAAAACATTCACTTCAGAGTACAGTTACCATATCAAATAATGAACACATAAGACTCACTCTCCACAGATACGAAACAAAAGTAAATAATGGAAATTCATGAGCAGAGCAAAACAATACTCCCTAGATAATAAGTTAAATAGTATGAAGTATGTTAAACAACGTCAACATGTACATAAAATGTTATGTTGCACTGAAGTAAAGATTTACTTAAAAAGATAACATTGTTACCAACCACATGAATATTGTTTCTAGTCCATATCGTGAACGTGATTCTATTCTGAGACAACACTGAATAAGCTCTAAAGTTTCTCAAACAATTGGTAACAAACTAGATCGGCGGCTTTTTGCAATACTGTGATCCTTTGTTTTGACTGTTCAAGTGTCTCCGGAAGCCAGAGGTAACAAAGCCCTGCCTCATCATGTGACGATTAGCCAATGGAAACTGAGTATCATCAAATACGAATTTCGCGCTGTAGTCATTTTAGAACAACTCATTGACTGCGGTACTTATTGCCTTATATTATTTCAACTATTTATTTTATAATTTTATGAACCAAATAATTTATTTTCTAAAATCATCGATGAGATACAATATTTGCAAACATTTCAAGTTGATGTTGAAAATTTATTGGAGACACTGTAGTAATATTATTGCAACGATTATTCGATTGACAGGTTTGAAAGCTGAATAGGGGAACTGATAAACAAGGGCATATGTTCTGGTCCAATCGGGTTTTCTGAAGTCGCTCATCTGGTTTCGCATGTCACTTCCTTTCAAATTTTGTATGAAGTAAGCCTATGAAGAACTTATCATAGTCATAGATAAGAAAAATTAGAATGATCTGTTTTCTCATAGCATTTCTATGAAAGTCGCCCTACTGGGCCCCAGTGGCCCCTTGTCCCTTAGTTCTCACAGACTCCTTACATAATAGTATTTGAAAAAAAACCCACCTCATACAGCAAAAACACATTATCCATACCAGAAAATTCCGATCTTACGTATAGATAGGCATTTACTTTGAAATGGAAAAAACAACAAAAAAGTATAAAGGGAGGTAATCAACTCTTAAGAAAATATTTGACTATTCACCATTATATCCCCTTTTGGGTCCCTGCTGGCTCAGCTGTTATGACTATAAAAAACTCAAGATAATTGAAACAATTGACAAAAATTGAATTATTATTACCTAGTATAAGTATTCCTATGTAAAAAGCAATGTCCCCTTAATAAACCCCAATGGATTCTAGCACATTTAAAACTTCTAGACATCAGGATCATTTATACCAAATATGAACGAATTTGATTGGACGGTTCTTGAGAGGAAGATTTTTAAATGTAAATTTCACTATGTCAAACTGATATGTCCCCAGAGCGGGGCCAATTTTGACACTAAGGTCAATGCTTGAACAAACTTAATAGAAACACATTTGAGGATACTTCATGCAAAGTATCAAAGCCCCATGCCGTGCACTTTTGGAGAGTTTTGAAATTTTGAAAAAAATATACTGATAAACCCCTGTGGCGGTGCCAAATTTAATCTCAGGGTCATCATTTGGATGAATTTGAAAGAGCTTTGTTTAAGAATGCTTCACACAAAATTTGGTGAAAATCTGTCAAGTGGTTTCAGAGAAGAAGTCGGTTGAAGCAAAAGTTAACGATGGACGACAGACGACGGACGAAGATAGACTACAAAAGCTCGTCCTTATCTAAAACCATATCATAGAAGTGATAAGCCACGTACACAATACCCTTCGTTATCAGCGTTGTTTGAAATGATCTGCTATACGTAGTAACAACGTCACCTCAAAGTACTGGGGCTTGTTCTTTTACGACCGCCACAGATGACATAATACTGCTGTTGTGATTGTTAATAATAACAAAAAAGTAGACTTGGATCTATTGAACGTGTTCATGTGTGTGTGTGTGGGGGGGGGGGGGGGGGGGGTGTTAATGAAACCCATCACGCCAACTATATATATAGCCAGTACTGGCATAAGCAACACTCAGTAAGTCCCACCAAATATTCATTCATCAAGATTAACAAGAACGGCCATTTAAATTTTGATAAAAGTCGGCATGATTTGTATGGGTGTTAAAGCTCTTTCTTGTCATATTTAAATATTATGACAATAAATATCATACTGCTGGAACTCGATTCACTTTGCTAACACAAATATACACTTTTTCATAAAAATATGAGATTATAAATAAATCTTAACTTCTGCCACTGGGCTTTTGTATTTGCTTTAGTGGAGGGACTATTTTTGTCTGCGGTCAGTGTTGCAGTTATTTAAATGCGATCTAAATTTTGATTGAAAGTAGACTCTATTTATTAGGGCTATAGTGCTTATTATAAAGAATTTTATATTTAGCACATTTCAATTGAGAATAAGATAGTTTTGTTAAAGCTTAAATATATTATATTATATTCGACATTGTACTATCTATATACTTCAATTTACTCTGACATTAATCAGTATATTGTCTTTATGTAGCATGATAACCGGACATGCAGATCTTTACAATTTTAACATTATAATAAAACAAAAGGTATAGGAAGAGAGTGCGCTCGACTGCTCTGTCTGGAAACTTGTATAGTTTAAATGTAGTCATTTACTTCGATTGTGAAACAAGTTATTACAACTTATACACACCACACTCGAAGTCTTCATTGGTAGAACCAGTACTAAGCACAAGCGGAAAAAGTCTTTCTCAATGCCACTATACATACATTAAGACATGGCGGAGGATCGAACCCACGACCCTCCGATCGTTGTAGCGATAATCTACCACTGGACATCGCGCTATTAGCTTATATCACAGTAATGGTTATAGGACAATTGAGCACTGTACAAAAACATAAAAATGAAATAAAATGCGAACCAAGTTTTCTAAAAATAATAAATATATATGTTTCTTATAAAAAAAAAATTAGGGCTTTTGGCATTGATCTCTTTAAGTTTCGCTTTTTCATAAGGTTAAAAGCAGCTCCCCAAAAAGCAGAAGAAAGAATTGATTTATGCAATCCATTCAAGATTGCTATATCTTTAAGCACTTTAGAATATCTATATCCTACTTGACGACTTAAGCACTCCTATGGTCTTGAACACATGTGAAGTTTCATTGATGTATGACTAGTAGGTTATAGGAGCTTGCTACACAATATTGATTAAATATTTTATGTGTAAACACTGTAATAAATTGGCCTTCAATTAAACGCGAGTTATCTCACTTATCCATTTGAGTCTCCTTAATGTTGGTGTACACACATGTAAAGTGTCGTTGTGAACAGGTAGCAGCTACTGAGTTATGAATTAGCTAAACAATAACAGAATTTTCTCAGTCTGAAAGGGGGCAGTAATCTATTTTAATCAAACAGCACAAACAGAAGATCGTTAGTTCGATCCCTGGACGGGTCATACGAATGAAGTTGTTTCGCTGGCGCCCAGATAATCATAGGTCTAGTCGGCCCTATGTCAGTATAATTTGACTGGGTTGGGTATCACACTGTGTCTGAGGCATGATATTCTTGTGCGACAGCGCTTAGAATACTGTCTCAACATAGACACCGTCGCTATATGACTGAAAAGTTGCTGAAACATGATACAACAACTAAACCAAATCGGAATCCCACTTGTCTCTTTGTGTCCTATGGTAGTTAAGACAGGTATGAATATGTATTGTTGCATGTTTAGTAATTACTAAGATATTTACTTGCGAAAAATGTTAGTATAAAAGGGTCGCAATTCTCCCTATAATTTAAATCGAGTTTTCAAACTAGAATCATTAAGTTCTTGCGAACACACGCGTGAAGTTTCACCGCTACATGGGTAGTAGCTACTGAGATTTGGGCCGGCATGCTAAAAACTTTGTAATACCGAAGCCGGGCCGAGTACAATAGCTCCACATTTCTTTCAAAGAATATATATGATATAATATAAAGAAACAAATGACGCCATACGCAGATGAACTCGATGAATTTGTAGAAAAAGAGCAACGAGACAATATTAATTAAAGGTATGAAAGGATGGATTAGTACATAAGGTGTCCGCCTGTTTAATGATTTAGAAGGAATTTGCTGTCATTCTGTCCCTAGTCCTACACAATTAAACAGGGAAAATATGATGGCCAACTGAAAATGTGTCGACCATCAAACATAATTATGCGTGCATGTGTCTATGTACGTATAAACAAATCATATGATTGAATCGCTTACTTACCAATTTTTCTATTCAATGTAGTTCTATCTACTGCCTCTTTATACAAGATAGAAGAACGCCGTCGATGGTCAAGCATGGTACCTATTGTAATAAAGTAAAATTGAGCGTAGTTTTATTTACGAATAAAATACATACAGTTATGTAGTAATAAATTGTATTATATACGTTAACAAAAATGTAACATTTTCCCAGGATTTCTACAGAGTGATACAACGTTCCGTTTCTACCGTGTGAATATAATTATACATATGTATCAATATTAATAAAGTGTACTTCACTTTTAATCTGATATCTGTAACGTGTCTCTGTATTATGTTTTATTCTTGCTGCAGTAAGTACAGAAACGCAGTATATGTCCACTGCCTCATTCATGATAAGCAAATATGCTAAGGCCAAGGGTCAAGACCAGCAGAAATCTTGTGTTGACGTACTGAGGTGTAATAAATCTCTGTTAGACTATCAAGCAATAAAGACTTAAATGTTGTTTTACTTTCTCAGCCAATAAAACCGCTCAGGTATTTCAAAATAAAACTTTCAATTTTACATAGGACGGCGTGATGTTGACCTACTTACTCAGCCAATGGAATAGCTCCAGGAACAAGAAAGTACTTCGGCATCTAAGCCGATTAAACATATTAATGATGTCCCCATACGCGGTCAGAGCTTTCATATTTACGGTTTTATCGTCGATAAAACATGAAACATGTAATTGTATGTTTTGTATAACTTTGTATTACAATCTTATAATTTCACGATGTTGTTGCTGTTATATTGTTTTGTATTAAAATATCAATTATTTTTTTAAAAATCAAGTATTTAATTATGTATATTTTACTAGAGTGGTATGACATAAGAAAGATAGAGCATATAAGGTGTATTACCTTGATACGTTAGACCAGTAAATCACACGCGGATTAACCAACTTTATTTACATATGTGCGTGCGAATGTGATTGTTAGCCAATGACTTACATACATCATGCAGAGTCTGATTTATATCAATTAAACTTTTATTACTATAACACAATATGTTTAAACATATGTATACTTTATTACCTTGTAAGCGTGACAGTTTTTGTAAACCCCTTTTCGTTGTGCATGACATCGATAGTCTTTTTTTCTGTTGTCTTGATTGTGTGTCTTGAATTGATTGTACATATCGCTTTATTTCAGTCTGTTCAGTTTTTATTTCAGCCAGTTCTTCCATAATCGTATCGTTCATTTCAGTCTGTTCAGTTTTCATTTCAGTAAGAATAATTCCTATTTTATTATCCCAATCATGCCACGCCTTCAACGTGTCGATAACTTTTTCTGCTGATAATATTTCCTTCTCAATTGATAAAAGCATATCTTTAAATGTTTGTTGACAGCTATTAGATAAAAGCGATGAAACATTGTTCAGGGTGAATGCTATGTCTGTCCAAACTTTTTGATAATCTGATTCACTCATAGCCATTCGCGTATTGTGTCCATAAAGTGTATTACGGAGTGTTCTAATATCTTGAACAGCATCCTTTTGTGATTTATTTAATGTAACACAGTTCGTGAGAACACATGTAGTCAGGGTAATGTCCCATTCCGCGATACTAGTGGCACGTTTGCTAGGTGGGTACAAAATGTCGTACTGCGAATCTTTAATAATTCTTTTTAGTTTGAGACTACTAATTTTGCTGTTAGTGTTCGTATCAGCTAAGAAATCGTCCAATTTTTTAAATCCTCCTTTATGTACACCTTCCTGAAGAAGGAGTTCCATTGTTAAATATCCACCGCCCTCTACAAGAAGTTTGGATGATCGAAAACAGTTGTCTGCTTCCTTCCAACTTGGACAAGTTGCCATGGTGACATGTAATCGCACAATATTAGTAGCACAGTTTCAGAATCAGCGCCAAATGCAAAACAAATTTGTTGTTTTCCTCGTTAAAAACAAGACACAAATGAGTCTGGTAAATATGGCGTGTTGATAATCTGTGGCAGTCTGAAATGTATAAAACACTGGGTAGGCATTTACAAATGTGGTAATTAAGACCTTCCAAAATAAAGTTTTAGTACAGAAAAGGCAATTTTATTTGATTTTACTGGCGAATATTCTCCAGTTTCCAAATGAATATTCACGTCAGACCAATACTCCTCTTTGAGTTATTAGATTTTTCAGAGGAACGCTCTTCTGTGAGTTATTTGACTTCTATCCTTCGAAAAAAACTGAGAAACAGACGATCATACCTTTTCAACATTTGTTAGCTCTCAAACGAACGTTCGTTTGTGAGAGATTTGAAGTTAAAGACAAATATTCTTCTGTGAGTTATTTTACTTTTCAGACGAACATTTTCCTCTCCTAGTAGGTAACGTACACACTGTGTCCCCAGTTGGACCCCAAATGTAACAGGACGAGAAAATAAGCTGCTAGTCCGGGACTGGAACCCGGGACCTTCGCTTACAGGGCGAATGCTCTACCGTCTGAGCTAACCGAACCGCTTACATAAATTCCTCTCCTAGTAGGTTACGCACACACTGTGACATATTTCCTCACAAATTTGGAATTGGTCCCGAATTTCCATACAGACCAGAGATTCATGTGAATGTTTCTCGAACTATATATAAGTGACAGTCCCCCGTTGGGCGCCAAATGTAATAGGATGAGAAAATATAAAACCAGTCCGGGACTCGAACCCGGGACTCTTCGCTTACAGGGCGAATGGTCTATCGTTTGAGCTAACCGAACCGCTTACATAAATTCCTCTCTTGGTAGGTTATGTACACACTGTGACATATGCTCTGACCCAGTCCTTTTCATGTGGCCTATAGGAAGCTATTTTTAGTGAGTCAGATTATGATTTTTTATTGTCATTTTGAACAAAACCGAACAGAATTCATTGAAAATGGACAATAATGGCAGGGGACTTTACTAGACTCAGTAGAGCGAAATTTCAAAGTCCCCTCCCCCATATCTCCCAGCCTGAGGAGGACAAGGGTTACAAATGACTGGTAGATTACCAACCATTTGTAGTGAATGTACATAGGGTCACTTACGAAAGCCTCGCTGTTAAGTAAGCGTTCATAGCGACATGGTTGAAGTACACTGACTGTATTGGCAATTAAGCAACGAAGTACAGGGTTAGTACTTGGATGGGTGACCAGTCACATTACACTGACCAATCCCTAAACATTTAAATAGCATAACAATTTGTTAAAATGTACACACATGTTCGTCTGGAACAAATAACTGATGAAAATATAGCCCCCCAAAAATATTGATTAATATGTACAAATCAAAGCAACCCAGAATTGAACAAACTTTTTTTAAAAAAATCAGCTGTTGCTAGAAGACCATACCCCACCCACCTAAATGTACACAGAGAGATAATAACAATGGTCATAATACTAGGAAATTCATATATATCAATAATTTGATACCTGTAATACGATAATATTTATTACATGCTACATCTTGATTTATTTTTCTCTGTCCACATTTACTACAGCTGTGTGTAATTTGCAGTAACAATTTGCTACGAATAAGAAATAATATCTGACAGAAACATTAATTATGTACAAGTGTAGTTGAAATATTGACAGAAGAGTTCAATGTTGCAATAGAAGAGCGTGTATGAACACAAAAAATAAATCACACTCTCTGGTGGTTTAATTCGACTGAACATGAACTCAAGGGAAGATAGAGGAAAGCTAATTTTAGCTGCAGAAGATAACCGGGATGATAATGCGCATACAATCAGTGGAAAGAAATCTACTCATGCTATGACCATGTCTATTTTCAAGTTTTGGTCTTAGTCATCAGTCTCAAGTGTGCATGAACGAACACTGGGTACATGTACATTACAAGGTAATAATTTTGGGTATATTTAACACAGCATTGTGAGTTCATCTACATGTATCAAGTTGATATAGTTGATTTTGTGGTCTGATAAGAATCAGATTTCATTTATGTAGTCACAATTTTCTAACACGACATATTCAGTTCTAATGTACCCTTCGCATGCGGAAGGTCGTGGGTTCGATTCACGGTCTTATCAGACAAAAATGGTATAAGCAGTTTTCTCGAAGGCGCTCAGCATGTACACAAGCTTGTGTGTGTAAGGCATATGTTTATGATGACGAACGTGTTCGCTACAACCTATTAACACTATTGACGCATATTAAATAGTCACGATAGTAACTTAGTGTTGAAAAAAGGACTCAGTGATCACACAGTGAGTCATTGAAAATGGGAGGGGAATGCTTGAAATTCCATATGTGCACGTCTAACACGTTCAAGTTTTAACAACAACTCCTTGTTTTAATCTTAAGGCTTGTGTTTATGACTGAAATTCAAGTATCTGGTATTATGTTATAGAATGAATGAATGAATAGGGTTTTACGGCGTACCAACACATTATAGGTTATTCAACGCCTACAGGAAGGAAGATTCCTGGTTCACTCTACATGTACTAAAAACAACACATTAACATACAGATTGAAAAAATACATCAACAAATGAATATGCAGAATGAACCTAGATCCTTGATACCTGCAGAACTGTAGAGTTTCAGCAGATTCTATCGTATTACTCAAATTGTCGCTTCCTACGACATGCATGAGCCACAGTGATTCTATTCTTGCCATCACTCATATGGCTCCCTGAAACCACACAGGGGTTGATAATTTAACCACAATAGTGAACATGACAAAAAATGATAAAATGAACATGACACCGATTCGGAGGATTCCTACCCCTCTGCAGAGATCGGCCGTAATTCTATTCTTAGCCGGAACCACACGGGCTATAATGTTATAGAAAATAAATTTAAATTGATCACACAAAAGATATAAAAGAAAGTTAACATTTATATGCTACAATTGGAAGATTTGGTGGTCATCTTCGGTGAAAGCTTGTCTATATGGCTTCAAATTCAAGTATCTGATGTAATGTTACAGAAAATAAACTATTTCAATTTCAAATGATCACACAAATGATATAAACGACATTTAACCATTATATACTACAATTGGAATATTTGGTGGTCATCTTCGGTGCCATCTTAGATTTATCTCATTCTTGAACCTTACATTTAAAATGTTATACAAGGACTCCTAAAGCAGTACATTACATGGAACATATATCGAGATGTTTTTAATTTATATTTACAATGCAATACTAACATGTCGGTGGAATATATATGTATTTTCTGTTATATATGACCTTTTGAACTACATTTTGACGTCATGTTAGGTTCAGTTAATAACATTATTACTATGAAATGTCAATAAATGCATTAGAATGAGTCAACCGTCTTCAGTTAATATTTAGCCTTGTTTATTTAATTTTATCGCTTCATACATGCTTTATATCACTACTGAAGAAAACCGGCGGCCATCTTGGACGCTATCTTGGATTTCTAAGCTCGCCCTCACTTTTGAAAAGTTATGCCGATGACCTCTTAACTCTTTACTCCATATGAATTTTAACTTTACACCATATGCATTTTTAATGGTCACTTCAAAACTGAAAAGTCACACATAGTCAATTTCTATGAATAGATACATTTTACCTATTTATTCTGATAGAGCAGAAAAAAGTGCAGAACCTGTTCTGATTGCTCGTTACGAAAAGCCTTCTATATTAGAGGTGTCCTCACCTTCTCTTGGGCCTAGATTGCCACCCTACTTTTCTCTATAATATCAAGATGTACAATATTCATTTAATGTGTTATATCAAAATGAATCACAATCGCCAATATTGATTGGGAAGGTCCATTAACAATGCACACTTCACTATTTGTCGCCACAGATAAACCAGTTGAATTAGCAAGCGTGGTCTGTCATTTTAAATGCTATCTATTTAATTTCTCACAGAAAGTTTGTCGTTGAAACTAAAATGTGATAGCACAATGCTTTAATCCGTTATGTTATAACTATTTCGTTGTATATATTGAAAGGGTTATATCAGAAGAAAAGCACTTCTATCAGATGAATAGAAAAGCACACAAATGTCTTGTTAAGTTCTAAAAAATGCCGAAAACGTCTGACCAACTCTGTTTATTTTAGTTATACTGACAAAGGGAGACAATTACTTGATGTTTTGTAATACTTTAACCTTTATTAATGTAGCTGTAAAGCGGATATCCGTTTATATATATACACACTTAGTCAACGGATGACATTTGATATTATGGTATGTCCTTATGAATAGGAACAGTTTTTTGTTGTGCAATAGGTATAATTACGATTTATACTTAAACAAATTAACACTGATATATTTGCAATATAATCACGGGTAAAGATAATACATATTCAAAAATAATTTTTATCTCAAACTTTATAAAAATGGATCAATGCATGCTTTCTGTAGTAATTATCTTGACAAAAAACTATGTACAGTCTTTGTTATGTATACAAAAGTTAGTTAAAGGTTAATGTCTGTTGCACAGTGAATGGGTCAAATAGGTTAGCGTCAAAAAATAAAGTTTATTCAACAACTTCATTCATTCTTATGGGACAATAAACCAGATAAAATAGCAAGACACACAATTAAAAAAGACTATAAAGATGGGGGATTAAAAATGATAGATTTGAACGCATATCTATACTCAATAAAAGCAAGTTGGATCAAAAGAATTTTTAACGAAGAAAATACCGGAATCTGGAAAGATAATTATATGAATGAAATTAACAAATTTGGTGGGAATTATTATTACAATCAAACATAACATATAAAGATATAACCAATAAATTCAAAAATATTTTCTTAAGGGATGTTTTACAAAGTTGGGCAAAGGTAAACTTTAATTCGGAAATAACAAACATCACAAATGAAATCATATGGAATAACTCATTTATACAAAATAACAATAAAACAATATTTTATAGAGTATGGCTAGATAAAGGAATAAAATATATACAACAACTTTATGATTACAGAAATAAGAACTTTTATAATTTTAATACGATCAAACAACTTTACAATCTAGACAATTCAGATTTCTTAAAATACCACTCAATAATTGCTTCCATACCGAACTCTTGGAAAGAAAAATTAAACATGAAACATACAACAACAACGACAGAACTTTTTTCATTGGCAGGATTTTAAAGGTACTGAAACCAAATAAAATTATATATGATACATATATATCGAAAACAACTACCAATATTACAAATAAAGCTCAACAAAAATGGAATGACTCCTATGAAAATCTGAACTGGAAAAAAATCTTTTTATCACCGATTACATGTACTATTTATTCGAAATTGAGGTTATTTCAATATAAGTATTTATGTAGAATTATACCCACAAATAAATTCTTACAAAAATGTCATTTAGTAAATTCAAGTTGATGTCAATTCTGCAATATGCATGTAGAAACAGTACAGCATTTATTTTTGGACTGTGCTCATGTACAACATTTCTGGACAAAAACAAATGATTTCTTATCACAAAACGGTATTAATGTAGCTTTTAATTTTAAGAATGTAAAAATATAGAACAAATCTTAGCCCAAGCGAGATCCAAACTGGAAACGCATAATAGAAAATGGCACTCAATAAAATATGAATAATCAAATATAGCAACCTTATATAATTAACATCAATATGTATTGATCTTATAATAAACATGATTAATCATCATCTCTCTCTCTCTCTCTCTCTCTCTCTCTCTCACACACACATTTTCACAACACTGCTTATAGTACTCATGTTTATAAATGTGTATTGTTATATAATAACTTGATAATGTGAAAATGAAAAAATGAACGGGCTGCCATTTGGTAACTTAAAAAAAAAAAGAAAAAAAAAAAAAAAAAAAAAAAAAAAAAAAAAAAAGTTTAAGCTATTCATTTGTTTTTGTTTTTTTCTGATAGGTTAATGTTTCAAGTATGTACAACAACCAAAGAAGAGATAACTTTTGACTTAAATTTTAAAATAGATATTATATTTCTCAAGACAGGTAGACAAGAGGACGGACGTTACAGCTTCATGAGTTATGTTGATATATATGCTTGTTTCCCATGTCTAAGTCTTTAAAAAGATGTGTATGTAATATCACATAGTGTTATGGCTTTTTACTAATTTAAACATTTTCAAGAATTAGAGGGTCAAAAGCAATGTTACTTACAAGTAAAATATTATTTAACGTCAGTCACCTTTTTAAATTTAAAAAAAAAATCATACACAACTTTGTGCCCATAACATGTATAAAATTGTATTTAATTACAAAATATATTCAACTTTCGTAATAAGTTCACAAAAAAGTTGAACATGGTCAATATGTATATTTTTTCTTCATTTTTTAGAAATTATTCATATCTTAGTGTCACTCTGCTAACACAAAATAATTGATACATTAAAAAAGATGAAATTGATTATATAAACTAGACAAAATAGAATGTATATGTAGGGGGGGGGGGGGGGGACGGACGTTACATATAATTTTACATTTCAGTGACTATCTTTCTTAAAATAAACTTGGGCCAATTTTTAGATACTTTTTGAAGTACATTGATATGTACGACAGCAGGTAAATGTATCATTTTATTTATCTTGGTAAAATATATGCCAGGGTGACGGACGCTACAGTTTTTTAGTCACGAATTGAAATTTTCTGATTTTCTGTATATTGTTCACAAATACACTATTTTAACAGTAAAAACAAAACTCTGCTGTTAAATTACATACAATAGCAAATCATAAGAAGGAAAATTAACTTTCATTTAGTACATTTTCATATATTTATAATATAAATAAAGGAACAAAGGTTTTAATTTATTTTTTTCCATTACGAATTAGAGGTATCGTTCAATGTCTATTAAAGAATAATGACCTAGCTTACCGTGAAAAGCCATATATCAATATAAAAGTAACAAAATTACCTGATGATTGATCAAAATTAATAAAATGAGTTTACGAACAATTAAATGACTTTTATTTGTATTTTAATCAAGGGTAAATTTTAGATGTTAACACACAACGCCCCAAAACAGGTGTTTTAAGGCCATTCAAAGCACTCTAAAATAAAAAATCATAACTTTTTTGTGAAAAACAAAAATACTACATTTAGGTGAATATTGATATGTTATAATAATAATGGTTGAAATTCGAAATTAACCTATTTTTTTTTTTTTATTTTAAATCATATACCTATTTTTTTTTTTAAAATTGACCCATTTACTGTGCAACAGGCAATAACCAATTATACAAATGAAAACAACAGAGCAATCGTTCATTTTTTTATTATATATATCGTCTAATAGCCCTCGATGGCATAAAAATGACGCTTAATATTCAATCAATCAATAAATTATTATATATAATTTTATATTTTGTGAACAACCAAACATAGATCTACAGACCAGACTACGGCGAGCGCGCCTATCTCCAATGCAAATCACAGACACAAGGCAATGGTATCTACCAACCCAATATATTTTGTTTCAGCCATAACTTATATACTATGGTTTTTCAACACATCTGGACTGGCGGGACAATTTACATATATAAACTGATAGATTTATATGAGTAGGATCCAGTTAAGGATTTATAACTACTCGCACACTATATGAAGAACAAACACAGAAACCCGTTGGATCATGAAGACACAATGAAATCATATGTATATACACGTATAATGATATACAGTGATTACAAACAAGATGATCAAGAAGTTGACCTAAGACGCTCATCTGAGTTAAAGATTGACCCATTAGGCGGCCCAAGGAACATAGCTTGAACACAAATCATGTTTAAATGTTTAAGATAATTCCATGCCACAATAAAATGTGAACGTAATTTTAACCCATGTCCATAATATATATTAAATCTGAAGCTTCATGCACAGTTTCTGAACTCTGCGACATTCGGTGTCAGAGAAGATGGACATTCAAATAACTTAATGTTACTATATGCAAAACCATACCCTTTGGTAGGGCACATTATCAGTGGTATCTAGCAACTGTATCCATCTTGTGATATCGATTATGGTTTCAGAAAACAGCCGTTTAAGGCCGACAATATATGACGGACAATGCGCTATTGCATAAGATCTTTTGATATTTGACCAATGACATGGGAATGAGTACAAACTCTCCCACAAAAAATACATAAGTGAAAAAATGCTTTTGTGAAGAATGAATGAGTGAAGGAATGAACGAATTCAATGAATAACGAATATATAAATACATGAATGAAAATTTGACCAAAAAATATGTTAATGAATAGATATGGAATGAATAACCGAAAGAAGGAAGAAAAAAAGAACCAAACAAGTGAACGAACAATGATGATTGAAATCAAGAATGAATAAATGAATAAAAATTGAATAAAAACTGAATGCATGGATGAAGTAACCCTTCTACCAATAATTGAATGAGAGAATGTGTAATTATGGCCATAGTGTGAAAATTTAGATTGATAGATTGATAATATTTTTTAAAGAAAAGTATGGATAAATGAATGAATGAACAAACGAACGAACGAACGAACACATGAATGAATATATGCATGAATTAATCAATAAAATTTAATCATTATAAATGAATAAATATATATATTAAAAATAAATGATTTAATCAATGAATAATGGAATAGATTAATGAAATAATGTGTGAATTAATGTGGTATAAATAAATGGACGAATAAATGTAGGAATGAGATAATAAAAAACGAAAGATGTTATCAATATGGCAATCATTCACTGAATGAAAGAGGTAGTAAAATAATACCGTGAATAATAAAAGAACATCAAGTGATAATGTGAATGCATAAGTTATAATGAATTGATAATGGAGATTTTAGATGTATGGATTGATTGATAATTTTGAGATCATTTATAAAATTATTAAGCTAAAGAATGACAGAAAAAAGTGGACTAACGATAAATGAAAGACTCAATCAATCAATTGATAAACGAAGTAATAATAAACGCACGAGTGAATAAAAAAATATGAACGAATGCATGAATGAATAAAGGAATACTTGAACGAATGCATGAATGAATATATGCATGAACGAAATGATAAATAAATAAAGGGATGGATGGATAGGTGGGTGGTCTATGGATGGATGGTCTATTTGTGTGCCAATAATGAAAATGGCGAAATGAATGAGTGAGCGAGCGAGCGGGAGGAATGGGTCAGTGATTAAGTGAGTGAGCTACTATAATTTTGTGAATGAGTGAATAAAGAAGAAATAATAAAAAAAGAATTAGTTACCATATATCAACACACGAACGAAGAAATAAAAGAAATAGGAAGAATGAATGACGAATAAATGAACGCCAAAGTTGTAGAAATTATGCCACTTACGTTCGTATACCGGGTAAGTCACAATGCCATAAAAGTAACACTTAAAACCATTATTATCCAATATAAAGTTATTATTCACTCCGATATATTATGTCGTTTTCTCAATGTTCATGCTTCAATTTTCAAAACTGTGTCTCTTATTTGTTAAAACAGCCTACAAAATAATTTACGTATTAAGTTCGTTCTAAATTATAAAGAAGTCCGTCATCACTGCGCAAGCGTGAATGACATTGCTCAGACTCCGCCCTTGATTCAATTATGCAGGATTTTGTTAATACTTGCAAATGATCACCATAACATGATAACGTGTCGCGAGTAAGACACAACCCGTAGTTCAAAGGTCAAGGTCATACATTGATTTTGTTTGACAACAATTTGAGTCCGTGTGAGGTTTAGTGTCTGGTCTGTATAACTTTGTCATGCATAGATTGATTTTATAAATACTTGCTACAAATGATCAACATAACATGACGACGTGTCGTCACAATTTAAGTTTGACAACACTTTCAGTCTGTTTGAGATTTCGTGTCTGGTCTGTGTCCGGTCTTTGTCACCTATGGATAGATTTCAAAAACGCTTGGCTCAGTTGATCAATATGACATAATTAAGTGTCGCACGTAAGACCCAGAACCTTTCCTCATAGGCCAGGGTCACGCTTTTTATTTGTTTGATATTGCGTGTCAGGTGTGTAACATTGTCTTTAACTTGGCTCAATTGATCAAGATGACATGACGTGTTACATGTAAGACCTAGACCCGTACCTCAAAGGTCAAGGTCACACTTTTAGTTTGTATGACAACACTATGAGTCTGTTTGAGGTTTCAAAGCATGTGACACTAACCAATGACATTTCTTATCTCTAAAATGCGTTTTCAGCGAAATTAAGACCCCGCGAATATGTCCTTGAACCAAAAACAACGAAAATTAATGATTTCACAGTAGCGTTATTATTCGATATATCATGTTTTACCAAATGTCCATGTATTAATTAAACGTTATTGATAGCAAAACGTGGTGCACGTCTCTGTAACCATGCATACATGGGTCATTCTATTTGTTGTTGACCCCCGGGTTAATATTTGGAATTTCATGCAAAATGGAATATACAAACATTGCTATGTGGTTTAGTTCTGGTGAAACCTTACTCTTATGGAAAATATACAAAACAGTTATAATTATAATTTCAATTTCTTGTTAAGATTTCAAGACATTAGGCATAACTTAGACCATTTCCGTAACAGTTCTTTAGAAGAAAAATCTAAACTATTTTGTTTATATATATCTTATATAACTAATACTTTATGAGTAGATAGGTTTTAAATATTTATGAATTGTAAAGATGACACATATACTATTCTGTTTGTGATTGTCATACATATATATCAATTCAATTATAAGAATTACTTGAAAGAAATCCGGCTGTTACGGAAATTATATTGTATTACGGAAATGACACACTGAGAGCAAATATTTTATACAAGTAAACATTAACTAACTGCAAACGTGATACAATCAATTGGTTAAAATTGTGAAACGCATTAAACTGAATATACACTTTTAAAAAGTGTAATTTTTCATGAACCGGTGAATTATTTTTATCCCAAACACCAAAGGCGGATCCAGGATTAAAGTTTAGATGGGGCGTCCTTTAAGGGCACAACACAAAATATGAGACTTTATGGAAATGAGGGGGGGGGGGGGGGGGGGTTATCTAAAGAGTGTATCCTAGATCAGCCATTGTTTTTACACAACGAAAAAATAAATACGCAGACTGGGTGTTTTTTCAATAACTAATACTGGTAAGAATCATACTGAATTGAAGTCGTTTCAGTTAACGTAGTTTTTATGTCATTGAGTGCTACCAAACGATCACTTAAGGTAATAACATAACCCTTACTTCCCGAGATCCCTGAAGATTAACTAGTACTCGAGCACATCCATTTTTGCAAGTAACTTTCCCACTTGAATGACCGATGAGGGAAAAATACCAATCATCACGGAGACTGTGGCACGGCACCCGACATGTCCTAGATACTAGTAAAAACATAAAGTAATACTTTTATAAGTTGTAGAAAAATAGAGTTACAGTGGTAAAGGTAGTGAAACAGTTGCAGCATAAGTGGTAGTAATGGTGTAGTGGTAGTAATAAGTAGTACAGGAGAAGAAGAAGAAAAAATAGTTGTTGTTGTGGTGTAAATAATAGTATAAGTAGTAGGAACAATAACAGTAGTGTTAAGAGCAATAGTAATATTAGCAGCAACACCTTGGGCAGCAATATAATTATAAATATAAGTAGCAGTTATGGTAGTATCAGAAGCAGTAAGTGCCTGAGGGGACGAAAGTGACAGCAGCTGATTCTACCGTAACTGTTTGTAAAAGTGGCAGTAGTAAGTAGTACAAGTAAAAGTTATAATTAGGGGAGAACAGGGGTGTGGACGTAGCAAGTAGAAGTAAAAGTTATAATTAGGGGAGAACGGGGATGTGGCAGTAGCAAGTAGTAGAGGTAAAAGTTATAATTAGGGGAGAACGGGGATGTGGCAGTAGCAAGTAGTAGAGGTAAAAGTTATAATTAGGGGAGAACGGGGATGTGGCAGTAGCAAGTAGTAGAGGTAAAAGTTATAATTAGGGGAGAACGGGGATGTGGCAGTAGCAAGTAGTAGAGGTAAAAGTTATAATTAGGGGAGAACGGGGGTGTGGAAGTAGCAAGTAGTAGAGGTTAAAGTTATAATTAAGGGAGAACGGGGATGTGGCAGTAGCAAGTAGTAGAAGTAAAAGTTATAATCAGGGGAAAACGGGCGTGTGGTAGTAGCAAGCAGTAGATGTAAAAGTTATAACTAGGGGAGTAAGGGGATGTGACAGTAGCAAGTAGTAGAAGTAAAAGTTATAATTAGGGGAGAACGGGGTTATGGCAGTAGCAAGTAGTAGAAGTAAAAGTTATAATTAGGGGAGAACGGGGTTGTGGCAGTAGCAAGTAGTAGAAGTAAAAGTTATAATTAGGGGAGAACGGGGATGTGGCAGTAGCAAGTAGCAAAAGAACGGGGATGTATGTGCAACATGTTGAATGTACCACACTCTATGAGACGTCACAAATACATGTTTTGAACGCGCCATTTTTCAAACAATCTGCTATAAATATTTTAGCACTGGTAATCCTTATATGACAAAGCAGTGCAATTACATTTAATTTCGTTGCCAGTAAGTATATTTTTATATACGTATTGTAAATTGTAGGTGTATAACAATACGATACAGGTAAGTCAGGCGTGGTATATCGTAGACGTATAACGAACCGACACATGTCAATCTGACGTGGTAAATTGTAGGTGTATAACAATACGATACAGGTAAGTCAGGCGTGGTATATCGTAGATGTATAACGATACGACACATGTAAATCTGACGTGGTAAATTGTAGGTGTATAACAAAATGATACATGTAAATCTGGCATGATATATTGTAGATGTATAACGATACGATATATGTAAATCTTGCATGGTATATTGTAGGTGTATAACGATACGATACATGTAAATCTGGCATGGTATATTGTAGGTGTATAACAATATGATCAATGTAAATCTGACGTGGTATATTGTAAGTGTATAGCTATACGATACATGTAAATTTGGCGTGGTATATTGTAGGTGTATAACAATACGATACATGTAAATCATTCGTGGTATATTGTATGTGTATAAAGATACGATACATGTAAATCTGGCATGTTATATTGTAGGTGTATAACAATACGATATATGTAAATCTGGCGTGGTATATTGAAGTTGTAAAACAATACGATACATGTAAATCATTCGTGATATATTGTAGGTGTATAAAGATACGATACATGTAAATCTAGCATGGTATATTGTAGGTGCATAACTATACGATACATGTAAATCAGGTGTGGTATATTGTAGGTGTATAACGATACGACACATGTAAATCATACGTGGAATATTGCATGTGTATAACAATATGATACATGTAATTCTGACGTGGTATATTTTAGGTGTATAACAATAAGATACATGTAAATCAGGTGTGATATATTGTAGGTGTATAACTATACGATACATGTAAACCTGACGTGGTATAATGTAGGTGTATTACAATACGATACATGTAAAACAGGCGTGGTATATTGTATGTGTATTAAGGTACGTCACATGTAAATCTGGCGTGATATACTGTAGGTGTATAACAAAACGATACATGTAAATCTTGCATGGTATATTGTAGGTGTATTACGATACGACACATGTAAATCGTACGTGGTATATTGTGGGTGTATAACGATACGACACATGTAAATCATACGTGGTATATTGTAGGTGTATAACAATACGACACATGTAAATCAGGCGTGGCATATTGTAGGTGTATAACAATACGATACATGTAAAACAGGCGTGGTATAGTGTAGGTGTATAACTATACGATATAATTAAATCTGGCGTGGTATATTGTAGGTGTCATGTAAATCTGACGCAGTATATTGTAAGTGTATAACAATACGATACATGTTAATCAGGCGTGGTATATTGTAGGTTTATAACTGTATGATACATAAAAATCTGGCGTGGTATATTTTAGGTGTATAACGATACGACACATGTAAATATGGCGTGGTATATTGTAGGTGTATAACAATAAGATAATGTAAATCTGGCGTGGTATATTGCAGGTGTATAACAATACGATACATGTATTCTGGCGTGGTATATTGGAGGGGTATAACTATAAGATACATGTAAATTAGGCGTGGTATATTGTAGGTGTATAACAATACGACACATGTAAATATGGCGTGGTATATTGTAGGTGTATAACAATACGACACATGTAAATCAGGCGTGGCATATTGTAGATGTATAACAATACGATACATGTAATTCAGGCGTGGTATAGTGTACATGTATAACTATACGATACATGTAAATTTGACGTGGTATATTGTAGGTGTATTACAATACGATGCATGTAAAACAGGCGTGGTATAGTGTAGGTGTATAACTATACGATACATGTAAATCTGGCGTGGTATATTGCAGGTGTATAACAATACGATACATGTAAATCTGGCGTGGTATATTGGAGGTGTATAACCGTACGATACATGTAAATTAGGCGTGGTATATTGTAGGTGTATAACAATACGATACATGTAAATCTGGCGTGGTATATTGGAGGTGTATAACTGTACGATACATGTAAATTAGGCGTGGTATATTGTAGGTGTATAACAATACGACACATGTAAATCTGGCGTGGTATATTGTAGGTGTATAACGATACGACACATGTAAATCTGATGTGGTATATTGTAGGTGTATAACGATACGACACATGTAAATCTGATGTAGTATATTGTAGGTGTATTACAATACGATACATGTAAAACAGGCGTGATATAGTGTAGGTGTATAACTATACGATACATGTAAATGTGACGTGGTAATTTGTAGGCGTATAACAATACGATATAATTAAATCTGGCGTGGTATATTGTAGGTGTCATGTAAATAAGGCGTGGTGTATTGTATGTGTATAACAATACGATACATATAAATCTGGCAGGGTATATTTTAGGTGTATAACGATACGATACATGTAAATTGGTATATTGTAGGTGTATTAAGATACGATACATGCAAATCTGGCGTGGTATATTGTAGGTGAATAACATTACGAGACATGTAAATCAGGCGTGGTATATTGTATGTGTATATCAATACGATACATGTAAACCAAGCGTGGTAAATTGTTGTATGACAACACAATACATGTAAATCAGGCGTGGTATATTGTAGGTGTATAACAATATGATACATGTTAATATGGCGTGGTATTTGTAGGTGTATAACAATACGACACATGTAAATCTGGCGTGGTATATTGTAGGTGTATAACGATACGACACATGTAAATTAGGCGTGGTATTTTGTAGGTGCATAACGATACGGCACATGTAAATCTGGCGTGGTATATTGTAGGTGTATAACAATATGATACATGTAAATCCGGCGTGGTAAATTGTAGGTGTATAACAATACGATATATGTAAATATGGCGTGGTATAATGTAGGCTCATCAAATACGAAATATGCAAATCAGGCTAAGTATTGAAAGCAATACGTAAGTGAGGTATTTTACATTACAGGCATATAACAAGACATTTACAACGAGCGCTATTCCAGAATCCGCCGATCGAGCACTCGGATGACTTTGAACAGAGAAATAAAGAGGAACATTTGAAGACATTCGCTGAGGTAATCACGTTGTTTATCTAATACGTTTTGTAATCAGTCAGTAGCATTGAGTTACCTTCTATCATATGAGTTTTATGCTTTTTGTATTCGAAAAATATTCATTAAGGCCTCCGAAGCATTGTTTTCTCAGCACATCGTTGTAGAAACCATATATGAACTATCTGGTCCATAAAAACAAGAAACTAGTTCTGTTGATCTTTTTAATCCCCTTTTTTGGTGATTGAAATAGTGCCTATTGCACTAAAACTTTTTTTTCAGTTTTCAGTTCAAGTTAACTGATTGTCACCCTACTGACATGAAGGTATTGGTCTATTTCAGCTAAGATATTACATTTGTATGACTTTAGTTTGTTTTTATGATAAATACGGTTTAAACATTAATTACTCGATTCCAAATAGTTTTGAAAATGAATTATAAATAGCAACAAAAAATGGGTCAAACTCATAAATTTGGTAAAGCGTCGAAATGTCAATCCAGGGATCACCACATCGAATCCCCGCCCACCCACAATCTTTTGATGATTGGGCTTGAATATCCCACCTCTGAATATGTGGGGAAGTAGTCAGTGACTTGCAGAGATAAAGTGTATCTAGTACTTATTGGTACTTATACTTGGAAACGATGATAAGGTGCGTTTAACACCGTTAGATAACTGAAACACTGTTGGAAAAAGGCGCCAAATCCCAGTCAAACAAATCCCCGCATAACTAGAGTCAAATGAGTCTATATGTATGACCTGGTATCTTCCGATTCTGAGTTAAACATATTTTATTGCCATAAATATACAATTGGGTCGGGTCACAATTTCTTACAACGTTAATTACGACCCTTCCCTAAATTCAATATTACATAAAATTAATGCATGGCTAAAATGTTATTAGAAATTAACCTTTTATAAACAAACACAATGCTTAAGAGAAAACAAACATATTCTAAATAGTATACACTATACATGTAAACGCTGGGAAGAATAAGTAAAGTGCGAAATGCTTAGTACATTGACCAAACAGAAGGTAAACAGTAATTTGAAAAGACAATAATGGAAAGATAGAAGAGAAGAAGATATACACATGTACTTGTCAACCAAACATCATTGCTCTGTGATTTAACATTAATCATTTGGTGGTATATGTGGTCGAAAGCGTCCACTCTCTTTAATAAACTTATGAACGCATCTAGATGTTCATTATGTTCGTGCTTTAATTTGGGGATTCCATACAAGATAATGTTGATTATAAGCAGGTGAAAGTTTCTTGTAGATTGAAAAGGTTGAACTCTTTGAGTTTGAATCTATTGCATTTAATGAAATAGTGACATTTGCAAATTTAAACTTTCTAGAAAGCAACATTCATTTTGGAATCCATTAAAATTAATACATAGAGGCTTTGATATAACTGTAGCTGTTTCCTTTAGCATCTTATGGCTTATAATATCATGGCCACTGGCTTTATTTATATCTAGTATTTTAAAAATATCTTTTATTTCATGCTTAGTTATAGTAATATTTTCTAATGAAGCATCTGTTTGAGGAATATATTGTGGTAAAGATACATGTGCATAATCAACGGATGAAGTTGATGCAATTTATTTTAAACACTTGGCCTTGTCTTTATCCGAAATGGGATATACAAATTCACCATTTTTAACTTTTATTAATTTTGATAAAATTATTTAAAAGTTTCCATTTTTTTCTGGGATTATTGGCTTTTTCTTCGATTAAAGTGAATTCGATATTATTAAAATATTGTTCTTTCGCGTGTTTTTTCAAAATGTTTACTTTGTTTCTTAACTTTTTTATAACTTAATTAATATGACGCCGAATTAGTTTTTAGTGCTTGACGTTTTTAAGTTGTCTTGACGTGCGTCTTATGTCTGAATCATACCAAGGTTTATGTATAGTCACATATTTGGAGAGGATGCATAATTCAACTAGCTCCATCAATTTGGAAGTAAACTGTTGTTTTAAACTTATATATTTTACTTCGATTGTGAAACAAGTTTTTACAACTTAGACAAATCACGCTCGAAGTCTTCCTGGGTAGTACCAGTACAAAGCATATGCGAAAAAAGTGCATTGCCCAAGGACACCACACATAGCCGTAGCGGAGGATCGAACCCACGACCCTCCGATCATGGGTTCGGTGCTCTACCACTGGACCACGCGCTTCACATACGTGTGTAGATTTGGACATAAAGAATAATTTTCTATATATACCACCACCGCATTTACAGTGCAAGCGGTCAATGGCAACTCGCTAACACAGTAAGTCGTTACCCATTTCGGATTAAATCTGATTTAAAATCTAAGTTCACAGTGAGTGACCGGCCACTAAATTACCACAACCAAATTTTGGCAGTCATTTCATGCAATCTACGCCATTTACACTACAGTTCAATTAAAATATTGCATCCGCACCTGCTTGGGCAACAGAAATTATAGAGGATAACAAAATGATAAAACAATCAGTGTCTAAAATCGATATTATTGAGAAAACAGTTAACAAAATAAATCAGAAGTTGATAATCTCGAATCCAAAGTAAAACATATGGACACCAGAATTGCAGAAGTTGAATCGTTATGTTCTTTCACTTCATATGAAATAGATTCTACCATGAAAACTATGAACGCTACTAAAACTGATTTAGGCCAAATTAAAGAAAAATGTACAAAATTTGATGAAAATATGAAAAAGTTCGAGATGCAAAGCCACAAACTCGACGCCAAGCTAAATGATCTCGAAGCCCGCAGTATGAGAGAGAATTTGTTATTTTATGGTGTAAAAGAAACTAACGGTGAAAATTGTGACGATCTAATCTTAGACATAATCGAAACAAATCTTGGCATAAGCAACAACATCAGTCTTGACCGAATTCACAAAATCGGAGCACGGACGGACAGAGGGACCAGATCTATTTTTGCCAAATTTCACAACTATGAAGATAGATGGCTAGTGAGAACTACCTCTTACAATAAATTAAGAGGACTAAAAGCACTCCATTTGGGAATAGGCATCCAGCAAACCAAATCTGTTTTGGTTAAACGACGCACATTATATCCAGTAATGAACCGGGAAAAAGCAGCTGGAAACACCGTGAAATGGGCAGGAGCGAAACTTCTTGTGCGCAGTAGCAATGGGGGCAACTTTCAGGAAATTGCAAACTAGGACAGGCGGGAGAAGCTTCAAATCGTAGCTTGAAACATTAACGGGTTGATACGAAAAATAACGGATATGACTTCATAACATTTATCAATGCATACAACATCTTGTTACTTTGTGAAACATCGATTAATAAAAAAACACAAACTTGATCTTAATTTTAAAGGATATGGAATTAAAAAAGGACGTTTTAGCAGAGGAATTGTAGTAAACTTAAAGGTAAAATTTCACTTGTTGAAAAAAATGAAAATGGTATAACTTGGTTAAAAATTAATCATGATATTTTTCTTTTTAATGAATATGTTTATATTTGTAACGCATATATTCCACCAAATAACTCAAAAGTTTTAATTGATAAAGATTTTGATTCTTTCGAAGAAATTGAAAAAAGGCATAAAAAAATGGGTAAAACAATATTTAGAATTTAATTAATATCTTGATAATGATGAGAAATGGTTATTTCCTAACGAAGACAACATTACACAACGAAGTTATAGTGATCACGTGGTTGACAAAAATTGGTGTAAACTTTTTTTCATGTGTAAATCTACTGGTCACAGTATTGCAAATGGATTACATAAGATAAGAATGTCGGTAATTACACATTCTGTTCATCACGTGGTCTAAGTAAAACAGACTATTTACTATTCGACCCGCTTAATATAAACACTATTCATCACTTTGAAATAATTGATTGGTCACCTTTAGCCGACCACGCAGCGATTAGTTTCAGTTTTGAAAAATGTTATCGTGCCAAACATGAGCAGAGCTCAAGTGATATTGATATACAACACAAAACTTGTTTGGGATGAAACTAAATTAAAAATTTCAAAAATCTACTAGAAATTAAGATTAATATTCTAAACACGGAGGACATAAATGACGCGAACATTTCAATAGATGCTCACGTCTTACATGAAAATGCAATGAACATTTTTGGTGAAAGAACTTTTCTAAAAAATAAACGCAGTAATGCAACAAATAAATACAATGATTTGATGAAAATTGTTTTATAGCAAAACAAGAGTTTAAAACAGCAAGAAATATTTTTAAAAAAAAAAAAAAAAATGATGAAAATAGAATAAATCGCGAACAAAATATAATTGAGTTCGAAAAGGGGCAAAGTTTAAATATAAAAATGCAAGGTCAAAGGTTAGAATGTATCTAAAACACAGCCGAGGAAATTTTGGAAATCGGTTAAAAAATGCTATAAGAAACCTAATGTTAAAAGCAATAATATAAAAATAGAAGTTCTCTATGATAATTTTAATCAACTTTACGGAGAAAATGATAATACTTCTGAATAAACTGATTTGAATGATTTGATGAGAAGCTTGTCATGCCTTAAGCGGAACTGGAAATGCATAAGGCAGTATTCAAACAAAATAATTTTAAATCTGTAGGCACAGACGATATACCAGCGGAATCATTAAAGCCTCGTATGATATTATATCGCCTCATCTTTTATTATTAATTAACAGATTATTTCAGAAAGCAGAATATCCTAATAACTGGGGCACAGGTTATATTGTTCCCATCTTTAAAGGTGGTGACCCTGGGAAAACAAAGAATTATCGTGGTATAACTTTAAATAATATTCTTGCAAAAATATATAAGCAAGTTCTTCTAAATCGCTTGACAGTTTGGAATGAAAAATATGAAAAGATATCGAAATGTCAATTCGGATTCTAAAAAGGAAAAAAGCACTATTGATTGTGTTTTCATTTTTCACGCCATAATTACCACAAATTTAAATACAGGCAAGAAATTATACAGTGTGCTTATCGATAACGAGAAGTGTTTTGATAAAATAAAGAGATCATGTTTATGGCAGAAATTATTGACAGAAGGAGTGAGCACAAAAAATGATTAATGCAATCAAATCCATGTACTCAGTTGTACGCTCATCTATTAAATATAATGGTCAGATAACAACCGAACAAGTTCATTCGCATCTAGGGGTAAAGCAAGGGGACCCAAGCTCTGCTTTAATGTTTATGATGTTCGTAAATGATATAATGGCTAATATAAATACGAATTTAAATGATATTTTCTCAATTGAAGATATCAATCTTTTTCTTATTCTCTATGCAGACGACCAAGTCTTATTTGCAACACCTCCGTCATCATTACAGCCAATGCTTAAGGACATAGAAAATTATTGAAATACGTATAAATTAAAAATCAGTACAAGTGAAACTAAAGTTATGATATTTCAAAAAAGTGGCAGGCATGTATCACATGACTTCTATTTATACAATGAAAGATACGAAATAGTATCGTCGTTTAAATACTTGAGTGTTACATTTTTCAAAGACGGTGTCTGGAATAGGACACAAAACTGTATAGCTGAACATGCATCTAAATCTATGTACAGTCTTTTTACGGTTTTGATCTTGCCGCGACGAAGGAGCGGAAAGCGAGATGAAGGTGTTGCTTTTCCGTCGACGGCGTCAAACATTTATATTTAGCTCTAACGTTAAGTTTTCTTTTCTTTTTTTCTCTCCCATATGTGTATTAACGGTCAAAGCGGACAAGGCGAGACATATCATTCCGCGGAATTCTTATTAATCAATACGAATTTAAACCGAAAGATAAACTAGTCTCTTCTGTATTAGATTATTGTTCTGGAGTCTGGGGTGCAAATGATGGAAAGGATATCGAACTTGTACATACAAAATTTTGCAGAAAAATACTGATAGTTAATAAGTCAACCAATCTTGAAGGCCTGTTTGGAGAATAAGATAGAGTACCACTAAAGATAATAAGAAAAATAAATATGATTCGTTACTGGATACAAATTATAAAATTGAATAATAACTCTACTGTAAAAATAGTATAAAATATGCTAAAAGATGACGCAAATAACAACATCAATTATAATGGTCTTAACTGGGCATCTCGAATAAAAAAAATAATCTGGAAACCTAAGGTTGTAATTTTATAATAAAATTGTTGTATTGTATTCTAGGTTTTTAATCGCATTGTATTGTTTGTAATATGTAGGCTAAAAGCATATTGTATTTGCTTATGCTGAATAAGATTTGTTCTTGTTCTTGCTTATATAAAAAAAAACGTTCTAAATGAATGATTCTATAATGTCTATTCATCTATAGTTCATATACTAATTAACCAGTTTACCTTTCAAACATCAATTAATCAATCAATCAATCAATCAATCAATCAATCAATCAATCAATCAATCAATCAATCAATCAATCAATTATCAATCTATCAATCGGTCAACTAATCAATCAATTAATCAACCAATTAACTAATTAATTTCATTTATTGATTTATTTACCAATCACTTAACAAATCAATTAATCAATCAATCAGAAAATCAACTGAATAATTAATTCATTCATTTATCCATCAAGCAGTCAATCAAATATTCAATCAATCAAACTTCCGAATCATGTCTTAAAGCCCCCAATATAAAAGCAGGGAATTCCATGCCTGTCCCACAATTCATAGCTATTGAACGCTTACTAAACTGTGACGTCATTCAAACTTTCTCGGAAGCATCTGACTAATCAATGTGCTCAAATGTGGCTTTCCCAATGTCAAATTATTTGACCACTCAGTGTCCTCCTTCTATATTGATATATGATAACGAATCAGCGTGCTCGTACTCTGTTGAACGGACCCACTCTCCCGAATAGGTCCGTTCAACAGCAATGTTTGGAAAGCCACATTTGAGCACGTTGGTTGGTTAGTTGCTTGAACTGAAAGTTTGAATGCCGTCACAGTTTAGCAAGCGTTCATTTGCTATGAATTGTGGGACAGGCATAAAATTCCCTGCTTGTTTCATTGAGGTTAATAGACCTGATTCGAGAGATATCAGGTTCTGGTATAGACTGGCGACGTCGTAACACTTGCTATTTAACGGACCCAATCGGGTGAGCTGGGCCCGTTCTACAGACTAGAGCCAAACTATCACCATGGACTGGTTGCAATGATATTGGTAATAATCAGGCAAACTTTAAAGAGTTGGGAGATACGTGGGCGTAGAACAAAGTGTATGGTAAATCATCCCAGGATTTGTGGGCGGTTTGGGATTGAACGAACGATCCCTGGGATGACAATCACACCCATTACCGACTGTGCTAACTGGACCAGGCACATACCTTGCAAGGAGGGATACACTTTAACCGAACTAGCTTGCTGACCTCTCCTTTGCATCATATAGATATACTTATGGTGAGCTAATGCAACAATCTGTATGTTGTCGGTATTTCATGATATTGTGTGGCTGCTTACATGTTTTAATTTAGAGACTATTTAATTATACTTTGCATTGAAGTATTCCGGGCCCGATTAGCTCAGTCGGTAGCGCGTCTCACTATCAACCCAGGGGACGTGCGTTTGATTACCTGCTCGGCTACAGTCTCTGTGGTGATAGATATATGATTCTTATTGGCATTAGTCTCTTATGACTTATTCAAGTGTCTAGTGGAGATGGGATGAGCTCGAGTACTGGTTAACCTTTCAGGATTCCAGGAAACAGAGTATGGCGCACGAGGTCTAGTGGTAGGACCCGAAATTATGACCGGTAGGTCCGTGGGTTCGATTCTCCTCCACGGCCATGTGTGGGGTCCTTGAGTAAGAAAAAATTACCGCATATGCTTAGTACTGGTTCTATCCAGGGAGACTTCGAGAGCGTGATTTGTCTAAGTTGTAAGAACTTGTTTCACATTCGAAGTTGAAATAAACAAATTTAAACCAAACAGTGGTTCGGTTAATGGCTCGTCTGTTAGCTGTCTTTGGTAAAATATGACGCTAATTATTTAAATAATCAATTCTGTTTTCACTTGTAGGTTATCTACGATATCAGCCTTTCGATAGCGGTGATCCTAGCACTCATTGGAGTCCTTCTGTTTTTAACGATATTAAACGAGAAGTTAAGGTCGCAATCGCAACTGTGGTATGTTTACCATTTGCTCGCCGTGACCACATGCATAGCATTTGTTATTCACACAATCAGCCATGGAGGATTTGAACACCACAGCACCGCTGTTTGTTTGTATGTAGCCTACACAACAGACTATTTGTTCCAAGTAGTTGGTGTGAACAAGGTTCTGATAAATATGGAAGTGTATTTTACGTCGATGTTACCCTGGAAACAGTGGCAGTCAAGGCCATTCCTTCGATTCACAGGTCTGATTTTAACAACCTGGATTTTCGTCTGCTTGTTCGTTGCGCACGCAGTCATCGCCAACAATGGTTTGCAGTCAAATAACTATTACTGCTTTTATATCGTGGATACATCTGCTAGAACCACAAGATTCATTGTCGGATCTGGTGTGCCTGCTATTATGGGTTTTCATTTTACAATCGCTTTTATAGTGACCTATATTTTGAAAACAGGAGGTGTATGGTTTATATCTTCTCCTAGGCAACGCAGCGAGGCGACGTCAGTTGGATCGACAAATGACATTGAATGGCTACGATTCATCATGTTTTCCAGTGGAGTTTTTATTGTTAGGACAGTAATAATGTGTATCTTTGAATATCAACCACACATTGACAAGGGCGTAAGTTATTACTACGTCATTATGTGCTTGCACTTTCTTCGTGTTGAGTGCATGTATATGCTTCCGCTGGCTATGTTGTTTTTGGCCGAAGTGCGGTCATCGGTCAAGGTCGTAATCCTAAGTTTATTCGCAGTATTTGCGATTTGGTAAAAATTTGGAAGTCCGCGGTGTTTGTGAAAATATGTATCCAAAAGCAAAGAATAAATTATAAAACGTTAACAGCAGGACCGGAATATGGATGGGTGTAGATATAAGACAAGACACAATGTCGGTTGTGCGTTTGTGTGTGATATTGGGCGTGGGTGGTGGGGTGTACGCTGGTGTTCTGACGTCGGAATTTCTGTGTATAACTAACTAGACTTGCCAACGTTTAGGAAGCGTCCTTCTCCTCCCCCACTCATCCTCCCTTGGTTTGACAGTGTTTACTTTGTGTTGCTATATAAGAAACGTGCCTGTACATTTGCTGCTTTTAACTTTAATCAGCAAACCAACGAATAAATAAACACACAGACCGTTTTGGTATCACGGATACACATCGTTTTGGTGGCACGGAGACAGAGCGTTTTGATGGCACGTAGACAGATCGTTTTGGTATCACGGAGACAGATCGATTTAATGTTATGGAGACAGATCGTTTTGGTGTCATGGAGATAGGTCGTTTTGGTGTCACAGAGACATATCGTTTTGATGGCATGTAGACAGATCGTTTTGATGTCAGGGAGACGGATCGTTTTGAAGTCACGGAGATAGGTTGTTTTGGTGTCACGGAGACGGATCGTTTTGGTCTCACAGAGATAGGTCGCTTTGGTGTCACGGAGACATATCGTTTTGGTGTCACGGAGATTGGTCCTTTTGATATCACAGAGACAGATCGTTTTGGTATCACGGAGACAGATCGTTTTGATGGCATATAGACAGATCGTTTTTATGTCACGGAGATAGATCGTTTTGGTACCACGGAGACAGATCGTTTTGATGGCACGTAGACAGATCGTTTTGGTGCTACGGAGACAGATCGTTTAGGTGTCACGAAGACATATCGTTTTGGTGTCACGGAGACAGATAGTTTTAGTGTCACAAAGAAAGGTCGTTTTAATGTCACGGAGACGGATCCTTTTGATGGCACGGAGATAGATCGTTTTGATGTCACGGAGACAGATTGTTTTGGTGGCACGGATACAGGTCGTTTAGACAAATCGTTTTGGTTTCACGGAGACATATCGTTAAGGTCGTTTTGATTTCATTGAGACAGATTATTTTCGTATCACGGAGACAGATCGTTTTGGTGTCACGGAGATAGGTCGTTTTGATGTCACGGAGACAGATCGTTTAGGTGTCACGAAGACATATCGTTTTGCTGTCACGGAGACAGATAGTTTTGGTATCAAGGAGACAAATCGTTTAGGTGTCACTGAGACAGATTGTTTTGGTATCACGGAGACAAATCGTAAAGGTGTCACGGAGACATATCGTTTTGCTGTCACGGAGACAAATCGTTTAGGTGTCACGGAGACATATCGTTTTGATGTCACGGAGACAGATCTTTTTGGTATCACGGAGACAAATCGTTTAGGTGTCAAGGAGACATATCGTTTTGCTGTCACAGAGACAGATCGTTTTGGTGTCACTAAGATAGGTCGTTTTGATGCCACTGAGACGGATCGTTTTGATGTCACGGAGACATATCGCTTTTGTGTCACTGAGACATATCGTTTTGGTGTTACTAAGATAGGTCGTTTTGATGTCACGGAGACGGATCGTTTTGATGTTCTGGTGACAGATCGTTTTTGTGTCGCGGAGATTTTATCATATTTTTGTTTTGCATATAAAATACAGTCAAATCTGTGTTAGTGGTCACTTTTATTAAGCAGCCACATGTCTTACGAAGTCACTTTTATTATTTCTATGCTTTCAGAACAAATTAATCTATCTTAAGTAACAACCTGTCTTAAAAGGTCACTTTTGCTCATTTACTTGACTGGCTGCTTAAGACAGGTTTGACTGTACGTACTCAATTTAAGTGTAAATTGCTATTGATTTATCCTATCATGGTATATTATTTGATGTAATCAAGGACTGACCGGATACATTTATGTAAACTTTCATAGATTGGTCAATGCAGTTATGTTCACACCTTTTGAAGAGACGGTTGAGCAGTTTTGTTTTATCAACGAGATTTTAGTTGAAAAACAATTGGATTAAAAAAAGATTTACTAACGTCACAACCAGAATATTTAATGAGGTAACAAAAACAGGCGAGACGCTTTAATGATAATGCTGTTAGATGAACAATGAAGGAATGAACCACGATGTGTAATTGACTACTTAACTACCCCCTTGAACAGGGAGGCTAAAGTTTACAATAATGATGGAATGACTACTTGACTACCCCCTTGAACAGGGAGGCTAAAGTTTACAACAATGAATGAATAAACCACGATGTGTAATTGACAACATGACTACCCCCTTGAACAGGGAGGCTAAAGTTTACAACAATGAAGGAATGAACCACGATGTGTAATTGACAACATGACTTCCCCCTTGAACAGGGAGGCTAAAGTTTACAACAATGAAGGAATGAACCACGATGTGTAATTGACTACTTGACTACCCCCTTGAACAGGGAGGCTAAAGTTTACAACAATGAAGGAATGAACCACGATGTGTAATTGACTACATGACTACCCCCTTGAACAGGTAGGCTAAAGTTTACAACAGTGAAGGAATGAACCACGATGTGTAATTGACTACTTGACTACCCCCTTGAACAGGGAGGCTTAAGTTTACAACAATGAAGGAATGAACCACGATGTGTAATTGACTACATGACTACCCCCTTGAACAGGGAGGCGAAAGTTTACAACAATGAAGGAATGAACCACGATGTGTAATTGAATACTTTACTACCCCCTTGAACAGGTAGGCTAAAGTTTACAATAATGAAAGAATGAACAACGATGTGTAATTGACTACTTGACTACCCCCTTGAACAGGTAGGCTAAAGTTTACAACAGTGAAGGAATGAACCACGATGTGTAATTGACTACATGACTACCCCCTTGAACAGGGAGGCTAAAGTTTACAACAGTGAAGGAATGAACCACGATGTGTAATTGACTACATGACTACCCCCTTGAACAGGTAGGATAAAGTTTACAACAGTGAAGAAATGAACCACGATGTGTAATTGACTACTTTACTACCCCCTTGAACAGGTAGGCTAAAGTTTACAACAGTGAAGGAATGAACCACGATGTGTAATTGACTACATGACTACCCCCTTGAACAGGGAGGCTAAAGTTTACAACAATGAAGGAATGAATCACGATGTGTAATTGACTACATGACTACCCCCTTGAACAGGGAGGCTAAAGTTTACAACAATGAAGGAATGAACCACGATCTGTAATTGACTACTTGACTACCCCCTTGAACAGGTAGGCTAAAGTTTACAACAGTGAAGGAATGAACCACGATGTGTAATTGACTACTTGACTACCCCCTTGAACAGGGAGGCTAAAGTTTACAACAGTGAAGGAATGAACCACGATGTGTAATTGACTACATGACTACCCCCTTGAACAGGGAGGCTAAAGTTTACAACAACGAAGGAATGAACCACGATGTGTAATTGACTACTTGACTACCCCCTTGAACAGGGAGGCTAAAGTTTACAACAACGAAGGAATGAACCACGATGTGTAATTGACTACTTGATTACCCCCTTGAACAGAGAGGCTAAAGTTTACAACAATGAAGGAATGAACCACGATCTGTAATTGACTACTTGACTACCCCCTTGAACAGGGAGGCTAAAGTTTACAACAATGAAGGAATGAACCACGATGTGTAATTGACTACTTGACTACCCCCTTGAACAGGGAGGCTAAAGTTTACAACAATGAAGGAATGAACCACGATGTGTAATTGACTACTCGACTACCCCCTTACACAGGGAGGCTAAAATTTACAACAATGAAGGAATGAACCACGATGTGTAATTGACTACTGGACTACCCCCTTGAACAGGTAGGCTAAAGTTTACAACAATAAAGGAATGAACCACGATGTGTAATTGACTACTTGACTACCCCCTTGAACAGGTAGGCTAAAGTTTACAACAATAAAGGAATGAACCACGATGTGTAATTGACTACTTGACTACCCCCTTGAACAGGTAGGCTAAAGTTTACAACAATGAAGGAATGAACCACGATGTGTAATTGACTACTTGAATATCCCCTTGAACAGGTAGGCTAAAGTTTACAACAGTGAAGGAATGAACCACGATGTGTAATTGACTACATGACTACCCCCTTGAACAGGTAGGCTAAAGTTTACAACAGTGAAGGAATGAACCACGATGTGTAATTGACTACATGACTACCCCCTTGAACAGTTAGGCTTAAGTTTACAACAGTGAAGAAATGAACCACGATGTGTAATTGACTACTTTACTACCCCCTTGAACAGGTAGGCTAAAGTTTACAACAGTGAAGGAATGAACCACGATGTGTAATTGACTACATGACTACCCCCTTGAACAGGGAGGCTAAAGTTTACAACAGTGAAGGAATGAACCACGATGTGTAATTGACTACATGACTACCCCCTTGAACAGGTAGGCTAAAGTTTACAACAGTGAAGAAATGAACCACGATGTGTAATTGACTACTTTACTACCCCCTTGAACAGGTAGGCTAAAGTTTACAACAGTGAAAGAATGAACCACGATGTGTAATTGACTACATGACTACCCCCTTGAACAGGGAGGCTAAAGTTTACAACAATGAAGGAATGAACCACGATGTGTAATTGACTACATGACTACCCCCTTGAACAGGGAGGCTAAAGTTTACAACAATGAAGGAATGAACCACGATCTGTAATTGACTACTTGACTACCCCCTTGAACAGGTAGGCTAAAGTTTACAACAGTGAAGGAATGAACCACGATGTGTAATTGACTACTTGACTACCCCCTTGAACAGGGAGGCTAAAGTTTACAACAGTGAAGGAATGAACCACGATGTGTAATTGACTACATGACTACCCCCTTGAACAGGGAGGCTAAAGTTTACAACAACGAAGGAATGAACCACGATGTGTAATTGACTACTTGACTACCCCCTTGAACAGGGAGGCTAAAGTTTACAACAACGAAGGAATGAACCACGATGTGTAATTGACTACTTGACTACCCTCTTGAACAGGGAGGCTAAAGTTTACAACAATGAAGGAATGAACCACGATCTGTAATTGACTACTTGACTACCCCCTTGAACAGGGAGGCTAAAGTTTACAACAATGAAGGAATGAACCACGATGTGTAATTGACTACTTGACTACCCCCTTGAACAGGGAGGCTAAAGTTTACAACAGTGAAGGAATGAACCACGATGTGTAATTGACTACTCGACTACCCCCTTACACAGGGAGGCTAAAATTTACAACAATGAAGGAATGAACCACGATGTGTAATTGACTACTGGACTACCCCCTTGAACAGGTAGGCTAAAGTTTACAACAATAAAGGAATGAACCACGATGTGTAATTGACTACTTGACTACCCCCTTGAACAGGTAAGCTAAAGTTAACAACAATAAAGGAATGAACCACGATGTGTAATTGACTACTTGACTACCCCCTTGAACAGGTAGGCTAAAGTTTACAACAATGAAGGAATGAACCACGATGTGTAATTGACTACTTGACTACCCCCTTGAACAGGTAGGCTAAAGTTTACAACAATAAAGGAATGAACCACGATGTGTAATTGACTACTTGACTACCCCCTTGAACAGGTAGGCTAAAGTTTACAACAATAAAGGAATGAACCACGATGTGTAATTGACTACTTGACTACCCCCTTGAACAGGTAGGCTAAAGTTTACAACAATGAAGGAATGAACCACGATGTGTAATTGACTACTTGAATATCCCCTTGAACAGGTAGGCTAAAGTTTACAACAGTGAAGGAATGAACCACGATGTGTAATTGACTACATGACTACCCCCTTGAACAGGTAGGCTAAAGTTTACAACAGTGAAGGAATGAACCACGATGTGTAATTGACTACATGACTACCCCCTTGAACAGTTAGGCTTAAGTTTACAACAGTGAAGAAATGAACCACGATGTGTAATTGACTACTTTACTACCCCCTTGAACAGGTAGGCTAAAGTTTACAACAGTAAAGGAATGAACCACGATGTGTAATTGACTACTTGACTACCCCCTTGAACAGGTAGGCTAAAGTTTACAACAATGAAGGAATGAACCACGATGTGTAATTGACTACTTGACTACCCCCTTGAACAGGTAGGCTAAAGTTTACAACAATAAAGGAATGAACCACGATGTGTAATTGACTACTTGACTACCCCCTTGAACAGGTAGGCTAAAGTTAACAACAATAAAGGAATGAACCACGATGTGTAATTGACTACTTGACTACCCCCTTGAACAGGTAGGCTAAAGTTTACAACAATGAAGGAATGAACCACGATGTGTAATTGACTACTTGACTACCCCCTTGAACAGGTAGGCTAAAGTTTACAACAGTGAAGGAATGAACCACGATGTGTAATTGACTACATGACTACCCCCTTGAACAGGTAGGCTAAAGTTTGCAACAGTGAAAGAATGAACCACGATGTGTAATTGACTACATGACTACCCCCTTGAACAGGTAGGCTTAAGTTTACAACAGTGAAGAAATGAACCACGATGTGTAACTGACTACTTTACTACCCCCTTGAACAGGTAGGCTAAAGTTTACAACAGTGAAGGAATGAACCACGATGTGTAATTGACTACTTGACTACCACCTTGAACAGGTAGGCTAACGTTTTCAACAATGAAGGAATGAACCACGATGTGTAATTGACTACTTGACTACCCCCGTGAACAGGTAGGCTAAAGTTTACAATAATATTAGGTAAAGTAAACAACAGATACATATTGTGTGAACACTGCAAGAGGCGAGATAGGTACACAAACGACATATATTACTATTTAAAAGGATCATGTACATCTATAAGTGGTCACCTCCATTAAGCTGCCACTTGTCTTAAGCAGCCACATTTGTTGTTTCCAACGTGTAGCCTTTTAGAACAAATTAACCTGTCTTAAGCAACCACTTATCTTAAAAAGTCACTTTTGCTAATTTACTTGACTGGATGCTTAAGACAGATTTGAATGTTTATGAACAGTTTAAATTTTAATATCGTAGTGACATATACGGCAATGTTGATAAATGTCGATTCAACACCATTCCTGAAAATTAAAATGTTACATCACAAAAAATATATACTCCAATACAAACCCTTAATTCAATTTTATTTTGAAAAGGCGCATGACTTTTTAATATGTTTAAAGGTATCCATTTTTGCACATTTGGGCAATCTGACAAATGCAAAATGCGTTTTAATGTCATCAATATAACAGAAAGATAGCGTGTTTCCTTAAATATTGAAATATGGCTAATTTAGCCATATGTTGTTGTTGTTGTTTGGTGTTTAGTGTCGCTTTCAACAATTTTTCAGTCATATCGCGACGGCGTCTACGTGAGACAGTATTCTAAACGCCGCCATACTGGTGTGTCATACCGCATGACACATGGTATGATACCCCACCCAGTCACATTATACTGACACCGGGCCGACCAATCTTATCCTCTTACTGCTAAGCGTCAAGCGACAAAGTTTCTAGAATCATTTTTTAAGTCTTTGATATGATCCGGCCGGGGATCGAACCCACGACCTTCCGCATGCGATTCGGACGCAAGACCACGCTGCGGTAGGATACAATATATTCATAATGTAACGATGTGTTTGGCGAGTGGACACAAATAAAATCCACCTCAACATTACCGTGTGTCCCTTTAAACTGTTTTATGTTATAAATTGTATACAATATTGATTATGTAATACAGTCAAACCTGTCTTAAGCAACCAGTAAATGAGAAAAAGTGACCATTTAAGACAGATTGTTAAGACAGGTCATTTTGTTCTGAAAGCATAGCAATTAGAAATAACAAATGTGGCTGCTTAACAGAGGTGACCACTTACACATGTTGACTGTATAGTTGTTCAAATAAACACTATAGGGTTTCAACTTGATATAAACATTACAGACAACTCATGATATAATATTTTTGATTTAAGACAGCATTGCCTCCCTTGGATCAACATTCTTTGCAGTTTCACAATGCATGTTCTTGTTTCAGCTTATTAATATAATGTGGCCAAGTGGTTTATGACACCATCTCAAGAAAACTAACCTCTCACCGCTGAAGTTTTTGGTTCAAGCCGAGTCTGATCTACACATTTTATATGAGAAACTTCGTCAGTGCCTGGCGGAAGGACAGTGGCTCTGTACAAAATCATGAACATGTGGTCTTTCTCCACCAATAAAACTAGTCTGGTGCGTTTCACAAAAACACTTACGAGAAAAATCGTCGTAAACGTACACCAACACTTATTCATATTTGTTTTGATATTCATCGAAATAATTCCAAAATTGCTAAAACCATACAGAAAATGATATATTTTCTGGAAATACAATCATTTTAAATGTCGATCAAAATTTAAACAAACCACGTAGTAAATGTCAAATAGACTTAAGGCGATTTTTATCGTAAGTTATGTTGTGAAACACAGCCCAGGATTTTAGTTTTTAATACGTTATATCATGTTAATATCTCGTTAACCCCATTAAATAAATAACAAGCTTGACCATATAGTAGGTAGGTGTAGATGATCTTAGAAACAGTCCGAATGACTGACGAAATAATTATCGTCAAACAGTATTTTGCATGTTGTCTATTTTTAGAATGGGAATCACAACTCCGATAAATAAACCTGTTTTGTTTTTGCCACGTTTTGGCAGATTTGACATACCAAATAATTTGTATGTATGTGTAAAAGATAATGAAACGCTTGGTATTCATTTTAAAAGTACTTTCATTTTTTAGACATTTATAGCGATTTTCCTGATATAGATCTACTGACTGATCTACTAATGTGTTGCAAAAAAAAGTTGAAGTCTATAATCTGAAACCCATCGTGCATACTATGTTGCAACGTCATATGTACAATCCGTTATTAAATGTGTCTTTATCGTGACAGGGTATCGTCTCTCCAACTCGGGTTGTTCTAAACGTTACCCGCCCTGTAAACAAATTTCTAAACATCGTGTTATGCGACTGGTCTGATAGTGTGGGTCAGCTAATGCGACGGCCAAATAAAATAACAGCCGTTTTTAATGTTTCTCTCTCCCGCAGAGGGGAGCACTTGACCTGAAAACGGGTACATATGTGCACTGTAAACTTCAAAATATAGGCACAAACACTACATTGCAGCCTAAAACTAGAGGGTCAAAACTCTACATTTAAACTAATTCTAGGGGTCATAACTCTACATTCAAACAAATTATATAGGGGTCAAAACCCTGCATTTAAACTAATTGTAGGGGTCGAAACTCTACATTCAAACAAATTATATAGGGGTCAAAACCCTGCATTTAAACTAATTATAGGGGTCGAAACTCTACTATCAAACAAAGTATATAGGGGTCAAAACCCTACATTTAAACTAATTATAGGGGTCGAAACTCTACATTCAAAAAAATTATATAGGGGTCAAAACTCTACATTTAATCTCAATAAAACTGTCTACACAATTACATAAACTTTTGGATTTCATTAAGAATAAAAGTTAAGAGATTCCTTGCCTGGAGTTCCTACCCAGGTTTTAACCCCGGATTGAACAACGGGTCAAAAGTCTGCATTATGTGTCCAGAAAGGAGGGTCAAAGCTCTACGTCGCATAATGCAAAAGAAACAGGGGTAAAAACTCTACGGCATATGTTTAAAAAGAAGGGTCAAAACGGCGGCACATATGTACTAACCAAGATATAGATAGTGCCCACCCGGGCTCTCTCCCCCATCCCCCCACAAATTGATCGGCCGGTCGACATTTTCATTTTATTCTTTGAAACCCTTTTCTTAGTATTAGTCAAAGACAAACAGCAAACCAAGCTACATCCGTTTTTCAGTACTAATGTACTGGCATTTTTAAACATTTTTGACAACACACTGCACGCTGAACATTAAAACATGCTTGGTGTCGCCATGTTGTGAGTTCAACGCACCTATGAAAACAACGTAAACAACCGAAATCCAAATGCGATAGACTGGTTTACAGAATACATTATGTTACCACTATGCAACGCTTTCACAATGACCTTGGTCCAAACACATGTACTCTGGGATTTGTTTTCGTTAAAACTATCTTATATTGATTTTTTTTTCGTTACAAGTCATGAGCACCGCCATGAAGTCCTTCTTCTCCATAACAGTGTTCAAGTACTCAATTTGTATTCCTAAGTGTTTTGTTGAATATAAAAGATAAAAAAAAACATAATCTAGATAACATTCAATGTATGAGCATATTTTTATTAAAATAGTCCATGTCTTCTAACCACCCGAGCAGTAATAACTAACGAAAATCTAGTGAGGTGTCTAAGTACAAAGATCAGTCGGAGATAGTGAAGTCATCTGAGGAAACACATTGAAATTAACCGTGTCAAATGAAGAACGCCCGGTACGTCGTAAAATCTACACGCATCGTGAAAAATACACAATTATATTATATATGTTATTTATATTTCATCATCATAATTTTTGTTCCAAGCAATAAAATGTATTGAGCCGGAGGATTTTAAAATGTCGGGCGGGAAACAGTAATCACAGCTATTATTTTATTTGACCCGCTAAGAACGAGTGCGGACTGAAGAAGTAGGGAAACGAACAATATTGCACAGGGCGAGTTTTCGGAAATCCACTAAGTATAACAAAACCTTAATAGTTATTCGACACAATTGTATACATCGCTTTTACACAGTGAATATGTGTTACACAAACAATATATGACGCATTCCAATCGCACAATAATTTTTAAACTTTTGTTAATTTGTAATGGTTCATTAAAGTCTAAAGTCTTTCAATATCGATTAAACACAATAACGTAACTTTTTCTGGTCAATATTCTTGACAATACGTTTTTAGATGCAGTTCAGTTGAATCCATGTTGAACTACTATTCACATCGCGCATAGATGTATGAGCAATTAAGCGAAGTCAATAGAATCAGAAATCCAGCATTGCCACAATGGCCTTGGGACAAGTCCACGTCAAAAGAAACTTTTATCATACTTAACATACTATACTGAAACCCTCACATTTCCGACGGAATTCACTGTATCATGCCACTCTTGGAATGGAGCGAACTCCAAGTAAACGTCATGAACGATCGATCACGGACGATCAATACCGGTCACAAACGATCAGTAACCATTACGAATGATCAGTTACCACCACATATGATCACTAACTGAAACGAAATATTTGATTATTATTATTATTCTAGAATTACCACGCTAGGTACCTTATCGCTTTATGCCTTTAGCTGGTTCTACACAAGAGCGTTGTTTGTTTTATAGTAAGGTATCGTATCGGCATATGTCTAGTGCTGGTTCTGCAAAAGAAAGTGGTTTGTTTTATAGTAAGATACCTTATTGGAATACGTCTAGTACTGGATTTATACAAAAGTGATGTTTTACAGTAAAGTATCTTATCGGCATATATCTAGTGCTGGTTCTACACAAGAGCGTGGTTTTGATATAGTAAGGTACCTTATCGGCATATGTCTAGTGTTGGTTCTACACAAGAGCGTTGTTTGTTTTATAGTAAGATACCTTATCGGCATATGTATAATACTGGTTCTACACATGAGCGTGATTTGTTTTAAAGTAAGGTACCTTATCGGCACATGTCAAGTGCTGGTGCTACACATGAGCGTTATTTGTTTTATAGTAAGGTACTTTATCGGCATATGCCTTTAGCTGGTTCTACACAAGAGCATTTTTTTGTTTTATAGTAAGGTATCGTATCGGCATATGTCTAGTGCTGGTTCTGCACAAGAAAGTGGTTTGTTTTATAGTAAGATACCTTATCGGCATATGTCTAGTGTTGGTTCTACACATGAGCGTGATTTGTTTAGAAGTAAGGTACCTTATCGGCACATGTCCAGTGCTGGTGCTACACATGAGCGTGATTTGTTTTATAATAAAGTATCTTACCGGCACATGTTTAGTGCTGGTTTTACACAAAAGTGATTTGTTTTATAGTAAGGTACCTTATCGGCATATGTCTAGTGCTGGTTTTACACAAAAGTGATTTGTTTCATAGTAAGGTACCTTATCGGCATATGTCTAGGGCTTGTTCCACACAAAACGTGATATGTTTTAGAGTAAGGTACCTTATCGACATATGTCTAGTGCTGGTTCTGCACTAGAGCGTGATTTGTTTTTTTAGTAAGGTACCTAATCAACACATGTCTAGTGCTGGTTCCACACAAGAGCGTGATTTGTTTTATAGTAAGGTACCTTATCGGGATATGTCTAGTGCTGGTTATACACTAGTGCGTGGATTGTTTTAGAATAAGATATCTTACCGACATATGTATAATGCTGGTTCTACGCAAGAGCGTGATTTGTTTCGTAGTAAGATACCTAATCAACATATGTCTAATGCTGGTTCCACACAAGAGCGTGATTTGCTTTATAGTAAGGTACCATATCGGCATATGTCTAGTGCTGGTTTTACACAAAAGTGATTTGTTTTATAGTAAGGTACCTTATCGGCATATGCCTAGTGCTGGTTTTACACAAAGGTGATTTGTTTTATAGTAAGGAAAAGTGATTTGTTTTATAGTAAGGTACCTTATCGGCATATTTCTAGTACTGTTTTTACACAAAAGTGATTTGTTTTATAGTAAGGTACCTTATCGACACATGTCTAGGGCTTGTGCCACACTAGTGCGTGGTATGTTTTAAATAATTTATCTTACTGACATATGTATAGTGCTGGTTCTACACAAGAGAGTGATTTGTTTTATAGTAAGTTACCTTACCGGCATATGTATAGTGCTGGTTTTACACAATAGCGTGATTTGTTTCAGAGTAAGGTACGTTATCGGCACATGTCTAGTGCTGCTTGTACACTCGAGCGCAATTTGTTTTAGAGTAAGGTATCTTATCGGCACATATCTAGTGCTGGTTGTACACTCGAGCACAATTTGTTTTAGAGTAAGGTATCTTATTAGCATATGTAGAGTGCTGGTTTTACAGTCGATCGTGATTTGTTTTAGAGTAAGGTACCTTATCGGCATATGTATTGCGCTGGTTCTACACAAGAGCGTGATTTGTTTTAGAGTAAGGTACCTTATAGGTACATATCTAGTGCTGGTTTTAGAAGGTATCTCACCGGCATATGTATAGTGCTGGTTCTACACAAGAGCGTGATTTGTTTTAGAGTAAGGTATCTTACCGGAATATGTCTAATGCTGGTTCTACTTAAAAGCAGTTGCTCTACACGAAAGCGTGATATATCTTGTCTACAATACTTTATCGACAAATGCCTCGTACTAGTTCCATACACGGGCTTTATTTGCTCTAATATACGATACCTTATTGACAAATTCTCGTAGTAGTGCCATACAAGGGCCTCATTTTCTCTAATTTACGGTACCTTATCGACAAATGCCTCTTACTAGTTCCATACACGGGCTTTATTTACTCTAAAATACGGTACCTTCTCGACATATACCACGTACTAGTTCGCCATTAAAGTTTGGTACATTATCGATATATACCACGTTCTAGTTTGCCATTTAAAGTATGGTACCTTATCGACATATACCACGTACTAGTTCGCCAATTAAGTTTGGTACTTTATCGACATATACCACGTACTAGTTCGCCATTAAAAGTATGGTACCTTATCGGCAAATGCCTCGGACTAGTTCGCCAACTTGAGTATGTTACCTTATCGACATATACCACATACAAGTTCAGCAATAAAAGTATTGTTACTTATCGACATAATTATGCTTCATACTAGTTCTATACTTGGACTTCATTTACTCTAAAGTATGGTAACTTATCGACATATACCACATACTAGTTCGTCAATTAAATTTGGTACTTTATCGACATAGACCAAGTACTTATTCGCAAATTAAAGTATGTGACCTTATCGACTTATGCTTTGTACTAGTTCCATACAAGTGCTTTAATTACGCTAAAGTATGTTACCATATCGACATATACCACGTACTATTTCACCAATTAGAGTATGGTACCTTTCAACATATGCCTCGCACCGGTTCAATACAAGGGCTTTATGTTATGTTCTCTTAAGTATGGTACCATATCGACATACACCACGTACTAATTCGCCATTTAAAGTATGGTACCTTATCGACATATGCCTCGTAACGATTCAATACAAGGGATTTATATTATGTTCTCTAAAGTATGGTACCTTATCGGCATATGCCACGTACTAGTTCGCTATTTAAACTATGGTACCTTATCGACATATACCACGTACTAGTTCGCCAATTAAAGTATTGTAAGTTATCGGCATATGCCACGTACTAGTTCGCCAATTAAAATATGGTACCTTATCGTCATATGCCTCGTACCGGTTCAATACAAGGGCTTTATGTTATATGCTCTAAAGTATGGTACCTTATCGGCATATGCCACGTACTAATTCGCCAACTAAAGTATGGACACTTATTGTCATATACCACATACTAGTACGCCAATTAAAGTATGGAACCTTATCGACATATGCCACGTACTAGTTTGCCATTTGAAGTACGGTACCTTATCGATATATACCACTTTCTAGTTAGCCATTTAAAGTATGGTACCTTATCGACATATACCACGCACTAGTTCGCCAATTAAAGTATGGTACCTTTTTGACATATACCACGTACTAGTTCGCAAATTAAAGTATGATACCTTATCGACATATACCACGTACTAGTTCTCCAATTAAGGTATGGTACCTTATCGACATATGCCACGTACTAGTTCGCCAATTATAGAATTGTACCTAATCGACATATACCACGTATTAGTTCGCCATTTAAAGTATGGTACCTTATCGACATATAGCACGTACTAGTTCGCCAATTAAAGTGTGGTACCTTCTCGAAATATGCCTCGTACCGGTTCAATACAAGGGCTTTATGTTATAATCTCTAAAGTATGGTACCATATCGGCATATGCTTCGTATTAGTTCCATACAAGGGTTTTATGTTATATGCTCTAAAGTATGGTACCTTATCGACATATACTTCGTACTAGTTCCATACAAGCGCTTTATGTTATATGCTCTAAAGTATGGTACCTTATCGGCATATGCTTCGTACTAGTTCCTTACAAGGGCTTTATGTTATATGCTCTAAAGTATGGTACCTTATCGGCATATGTTTCGTACTAGTTCCATACAAGGGCTTTATGTTATATGCTCTAAAGTATGGAACCTTATCGGCATATGCTTCGTACTAGTTCCATACAAGGGCTTTGTGTTATATGCTCTAAAGTATGGTACCTTATCGGCATATGCTTCGTACTAGTTCCATACAAGGGCTTTATGTTATATGCTCTAAAGTATGGTACCTTATCGGCATATGCTTCATACTTGTTCCATACAAGGGCTTTTTATCGGCATATGCTTCGTACTAGTCGCATAAAAGGGCTTTACGTTATATGCTCTAAAGTATGGTATCTTATCGACATATGCCACGTACTAGTTCCAAACAAGGGCTTTATGTTATGTGCTCTCAAGTATGGTACCTTATTGGCATATGCTTCGTACTAGTTCCATACAAGGGCTTTATGTTATATGCTCTAAAGTAAGGTACCTTATCGACATATGTTTCGTGCTAGTTCTATACAAGGGCTTTATTTATAAGCTCTAAAGTATGGTACCATATCGGCATATGCTTCGTATTAGTTCCATACAAGGGCTTTATGTTATATGCTCTAAAGTATGGTACCTTATCGACATATGCCTCGTACTAGTTCCATACGAGGGCTTTGTGTTATATGATCTAAAGTATGGTACCTTATCGACATATGCCTCGTACCGGTTCCATACAATGGCTTTATGTTATATGCTTTAAAGTATGGTACCTTATCGACATATGCCACGTACTAGGTAAAAAAAGGGCTTTATGTTATATGCTCTAAAGAATGGTACCTTATCGACATATGCCACGTACTAGTTGCAAACAAGGGCTTTATGTTATATGGTCTAAAGTATTGTACCTTATCGACATATTCCTCGTACCGGTTCAATACAAAGGCTTTATGTTATGTGCTCTAAAGTATGGTACCTTATCGGCATATGCCACGTACTAGTTGCAAACAAGGGCTTTATGTTATATGTTCTAAAGTATTGCACCTTATTGACATATTCCTCGTACCGGTTCAATACAAGGGCTTTATGTTATGTGCTCTAAAGTATGGTACCTTATTGGCATATGCCTCGTACTAGTTCCATACAAGAGCTTTATGTTATATGCTCTAAAGTATGGTACCTTATCGGCATATACTTCGTACTAGTTCAATACAAGAGCTTTAAGTTATATGCTCTAAAGTATGGTACCTTATCGACATATGCCACGTACTTGTTCCATACAAGGGCTTTATGTTATGTGCTCTAAAGTATGGTACCTTATCGATATATGCCACGTACTAGTTCCATACAAAGAATTTATGTTATATGCTCTGAAGTATGGTAACTTATCGGCATATGCCTCATACTAGTTTCATACAAAGACTTTATGTTATATGCTCTAAAGTAAGGTACCTTATCGACATATGCCTCGTACTAGTTCCATACAAGGGCTTTTTTGTTATATTCTCTAAAGTATGGTAGCATATCGACATATTCCTCGTACCGGTTCAATACAAGGGCTTTATGTTATATGGTCTAAAGTATTGTCCCTAATCGACATATGTTTCGTACTATTTCCATACAAGGGCTTTATGTTATATGCTGTAAAGTATGGTACCTTATCGGCATATGCTTCGTACTAGTTCCATACAAGGGCTTTATGTTATATGCTCTAAAGTATGGTACCTTATCGACATATGTTTAGTACTAGTTCCATACAAGTGCTTTATGTTATATGCTCTAAAGTATGGTACCTTATCGACAAATGCCTCGTAATAGTTCCATACAAGGACTTTATATTATATGCTCTCTTAAGTATGGTACCTTATCGGCATATGTTTCGTACTAGTTCCGTACAAGGGCTTTATGTTATATGCTGTAAAGTGTGATACCTTATCGACAAATGCCACGTACTAGTTCCATACAAGGGCTTTATGTTATATGGTCTAAAGTATTGTCCCTAATCGACATATGTTTCGTACTATTTCCATACAAGGGCTTTATGTTATATGCTGTAAAGTATGGTACCTTATCGGCATATGCTTCGTACTAGTTCCATACAAGGGCTTTATGTTATATGCTCTAAAGTATGGTACGTTATCGACATATGTTTAGTACTAGTTCCATACAAGTGCTTTATGTTATATGCTTTAAAGTATGGTACCTTATCGACATATGTTTAGTACAAGTTCCATACAAGTGCTTTATGTAATATGCTGTTAAGGATGGTACCCTGTTGGCATTTACTTCGTACTAGTTCCATACAAGGGCTTTATGTTATATGCTGTAAAGTATGGTACCTTATCGACATATGTTCAGTACTAGTTCCATACACGTGCTTTATGTTATATGCTGTAAAGTATGGTACCCTATCGGCATATACTTCGTACTAGTTCCATACAAGGGCTTTATGTTATATGCTCTAAAGTATGGTACCTTATCGGCATATACATCGTACTAGATTATACAAGGGCTTTATGTTATATGCTCTAAAGTATGGTACATTATCGACATATGCTTCGTACTAGTTCCATACAATTGCTTTATGTTATATACTGTAAAGTATGGTACCTTATCGACATATGTTTCGTACTAGTTCCATACAAGTGCTTTATGTAATATGCTGCAAAGTATGGTACCTTATCGACATATGTTTCGTACTAGTTCCATACAAGGGCTTCATGTCATATGCTTTAAAATATGGTACCTTATCGGCATATGTTTCGTACTCGTTCCATACAAGGACTTTATGTTATATGCTCTAAAGTATGGTACCTTATCGACATATGTTTCGTACTAGATTATACAAGGGCTTTATGTTATATGCTCTAAAGTATGGTACATTATCGACATATGCTTCGTACTAGTTCCATACAAGTGCCTTATGTTATATGCTGTAAAGTATGGTATCTTATCGACATATGTTTCGTACTAGTTTCATACAAGTGCTTTATGTTATATGCTGTAAAGTATGGTACCTTATCGACATATGTTTCGTACTAGTTCCATACAAGTGCTTTATGTTATATGCTGTAATGTATGGTATCTTATCGACATATGTTTCGTACTAGATTATACAAAGGCTTTATGTTATATGCTCTAAAGTTTGGTACATTATCGACATATGCTTCGTAATAGTTCCATACAAATGCTTAATGTTATATGCTCTAAAGTATGGTACCTTATCGACATATGTTTCGTACTAGTCCCATACAAGGGCTCTATGTTATATGCTCTAAAGTATGGTACCTTATCGGCATATGTTTCGTACTAGTTCCATACAAGTGCTTTATGTTATATGCTGTAAAGTATGGTACCTTATCGACATATATTTCGTACTAGATTATACAAGGGCTTTATGTTATATGCTGTAAAGTATGGTACCTTATCGACATATGTTTCGTACTAGTTCCATACAAGTGCTTTATGTTATATGCTTTAAAGTATGGTACCTTATCGACATATGCCTCGTACTAGTTCCATACAAATGCTTTATGTTGTATGCTCTAAAGTATGGTACCTTATCGGCATATACTTCGTACTAGTTCCATACAAGGGCTTCATGTTTTATGCCCTAAAGTATGGTGCCTTATCAGCATATACTTCGTACTAGATTATACAAGTTCTTTATGTTATATGCTCTAAAGTATGGTGCCTTATCGGCATATACTTCGTACTAGTTCCATACAAGGGCTTTATGTTATATGCTCTAAAGTATGGTACCTTATCGGCATATACTTCGTACTAGATTATACAAGGGCTTTATGTTATATGCTCTAAAGTATGGTACCTTATCGGCATATGCCTGCTTTATGTTATATGCTCTAAAGTATGGTACCTTATCGGCATATACTTCGTCGTAGTTCCATACAAATGCTATATGTTATATGCTCTAAAGTATGGTACCTTATCGGCATATACTTCGTCGTAGTTCCATACAAGTGCTATATGTTATATGCTCTAAAGTATGGTACATTATCGACATATGCTTCGTACTAGTTCCATACAAGTGCTTTATGTTATATGCTGTAAAGTATGGTAGCTTATCGACATATGCTTCGTACTAGTTCCATACAAATACTTTTTGTTATATGCTCTAAAGTATGGTACCATATCGGCATATGCCTGCTTTATGTTATATGCTCTAAAGTATGGTACCTTATCGGCATATACTTCGTCGTAGTTCCATACAAGTGCTTTATGTTATATGCTCTGAAGTATGGTACATTATCGACATATGTTTCGTACTAGTTCCATACAAGTGCTTTATGTTATATGCTCTAAAGTATGGTACCTTATCGGCATATACCTGCTTTATGTTATATGCTCTAAAGTATGGTACCTTATCGGCATATACTTCGTCGTAGTTCCATACAAGTGCTTTATGTTATATGCTCTAAGGTATGGTACATTATCGACAAATGTTTCGTACTAGTTCTATACAAGTGCTTTATGTTATATGCTGTAAAGTATGGTACATTATCGGCATTTAATTCGTACTACTTCGATACAAGGGCTTTATGTTATATGCTCTAAAATATGGTACCTTATCGGCGTATACTTCGTACTAGTTCCATACAAGGGCTTTTTGTTATATGCTCTAAAGTATGGTACCTTATCGACATATGCTTCGTACTAGTCCCATACAAGTGCTTTATGTTATATGCTGTAAAGTATGGTACATTATCGACATATGTTTCGTACTAGTTCCATACAAGTGCTTTATGTTATATGCTCTAAAGTATGGTAACTTATCGACAGATGCTTCGTACTAGTTCCATACAAGGGCTTTATGTTATATGCTCTAAAGTATGTTACCTTATCGACATATGTTTCGTACTAGTTCCATACAAGGGCTTTATGTTATATTCTCTAAAGTATGGTACATTATCGGATATACTTCGTACTTGTTCCATACAAGGGCTTTATGTTATATGCTGTAAAGTATGGTACATTATCGGCATATACTTCGTACTAGTTCCATACAAGGGCTTTATGTTATATGCTCTTAAGAATGGTACATTATCGGCATATACTTCGTACTTGTTCCATACAAGGGCTTTATGTTATATGCTGTAAAGTATGGTACCTTATCGACATATACTTCGTACTAGTTCTATACAAGGGATTTATGTTTAATGCTCTAAAGTATGGTATCTTATCGACATATGTTTCGTACTGGTTCCTTACAAGTGCTTTATGTTATATGCTGTAAAGTATTGTACCATATCGGCATATGCTTCGTACTGGTTCCATACAAGGGCTTTATGTTATATGCTCTAAAGTATAGTATCTTATCGGCATTTCCCTCGTACTATTTCTATACAAATGCTATATGTTGTATGCTCTAAAGTATGGTACCTTATCGGCATATACTTCGTACTAGTTCCATACAAGGGCTTTATGTTTTATGCTCTAAAGTATGGTGCCTTATCGGCATATACTTCGTACTAGTTCCATACAAGGGCTTTATGTTGTATGCTCTAAAGTATGGTACCTTATCGGCATATACTTCGTACTAGTTCCATACAAGGGCTTTATGTTATATGCTCTAAAGTATGGTACGTTATCGGCATATACTTCGTACTAGTTCCATACAAGGGGTTTATTTTGTATGCTCTAAAGTATGGTACCTTATCGGGATATACTTCGTACTAGTTCCATACAAGGGCTTTATGTTATATGCTGTAAAGTATGGTACCTTATCGACATATGTTTCGTACTATTTCCATACAAAGACTTAATGTTATATGCTCTAAAGTATGGTACGTTATCGAGAAATGCTTCGTACTAGTTCCATACAAGGGCTTTATGTTATATGCTGTAAAGTATGGTACATTATCGGCATATACTTCGTACTACTTCCATACAAGGGCTTTATGTTATATGCTCTAAAGTATGGTACCTTATCGGCATATGCTTCATACTAGTTCCATACAAGGGCTTTATGTTATATGCTCTAAAGTATGGTACCTTATTGACATATACTTCGTACTAGTTCCATATAAGGGCTTCATTTGCTTTAAACGATTTTACCTGATCGGCACATGCTTAGTACATATTCCACACAGAACGTGATTTTCAATTGTAATGATAATACGATCATAACGTTGCCTTTGGAAATCTAAACATTTGGTTAAAATACACAACTAAAGAACTGTAGCATTAATATATTAGCTTCTTTAATTAACAATACTATCAAATCATATTGATATATATATATGTTTCATAATAAAATGTATTATTGTTGTACCATGAAAGAGTACATACTACGTGTAGCAAATGAATTCGCTAGATAAATAGCACATGCAATACTGTAATACATAAATGTATATACTATAAGAAGAAACAATAATAATATAAACAAAAAATGAAATATATTGATGATTCTAGAGGTAGATCCAGTTACAAAGTAAAACAATTATAAAATATGTTCAGCACCGTTAAAGAGGAAACACAAAAATGTTAAGTGCGTTTAGTAGAATCAATAATTCTATAAGCAAATAAAAAATGATATCCAGTGCTGCATTCAGCACTGTTAAACAGCAAACACGTTCACTATCATTATCGCATACTGAGTGCTAATATGAGGTTGAACCCGTGTTCAGGAAAATATGTTAGCAAACGTTTAACCGAACTGAACGCAGCCCTTATTTTAGATGTGGGTCCCATTACAACTATATAATAAAAAATAACATTAACAAAGATATGTGAAGAATTAACGTGTGTATGTATCGCCCTGGAAAAGCACAGGGATTGATAATTGATGCACACTAATTAACATTTAGTATGCATGAATGGGGTTTTACGGCGTTCAATTGTAGGTTAATCGACGCCAACAGGATGGAAGATTCTAGGTTCACTGTATATACAAAGACAACAAATTAACGTACAACTTAAAATAATGAATGAACATGAATAAAACACAGGTGTTTGTAATGTAAGCACAATAATGAACATGCGTAAAACACACAGGAGTGTGTAATGTAACCACAATAATGAACATGCGTAAAATACACATGTATTTGTAATGTAACAACAATAATGAACATGCATAATACACACAGGTTTTTGTAATGTAACCACAATAATGAACATGAGTAAAACACACAGATGTTTGTAATGTAACCACAATACTGAACATGCGTTAAACACACACATGTTTGTAATGTAACCATAATAATGAACATTAGGTAAACACACAAGTGTTTGTAATGTTATCACAATAATGAATAAATACCATGAGTAAAACACACATATGTTGGTAATGTAACCACAATTATGATCATTAGTAAAACACACAAGTGTTTGTAATGTAACCTCAATAATGAACTCGAGTAAGACACACAGATCTTTGTTATGTAACCGCAATAATGAACATGCATAAAACACACAGATGTTTGTAATGTAACTACAATAATGAACACGAGTAAGACACACATGTCTATGTAATGTAACCACAATAATGAACATGCGTAAAACACACAGGTATTTGTAATGTAACCACAAAAATGAACATAAGTTAAACACTGTTGTTTGTAATGTAACCACAATAATGGACATGAGCCAAACACAGGTGTTTGTAATGTTACCACAATACTGGACATGAGCCAAACACAGGTGTGAACAGGGTATTCATAAATATATCGTACAACATTCCCTGATTTTTTTTATCTTTCTTAAACACAAGATAAATACGGCAAAATTGAAGACTCTGCGAACATTTTATATCATCACATTTATGATTGGTTTGGAAGATTATCAGGCGTGGTAGTGTCACTGCTAACAAGGCAGATAAAAAGTTGTGAATAAAGATTCTAGTAACTGTGGAATTTTACACAATTTAGAAATTAAACATAATTTTATACACCTGAAAGAAAGTTAAGAACTCCCTGAAACTCCCCCCCCCCCCCCCCCCCAATTTTAGCGCGACCACAATTGCACAATTGCAAACTCTCAATTCCTGGGTTGCAATTTATAGAGGCTGGACGCATTAGTAACAAATATGCCAGAACTGGCACAATTTGTTCACGGAAAATAACAATATTTACCCCAGGCCCGGATCCGCGTCTTGCTCATGGCATGAGAGCTGTCATCTGGGCACGCTGCGGCTATACACGTTACTGACGATTGCGTCACAGTATGTAAACGTAATACCCGCCATATTCACTTGAAAATGTTCTTTAAACTCTAAAGCTCCGTACTTAAGACGTATATTATTTTGTGAAGAAACAACACTGTGTTTCGATTAAAAGGTACCCTGAAGTGATAACCTTGCAGGCTTTTGATTGTTGAAAGGTTCTCGCTACACGTCTCATTATTTCTTCTTAGCTCAATGTGTCGGTCATTCAATGTTAAGTTTTTGGGGAGTGGGTCTTCATCTTTTTCCAGGTGTATACAATCTTCTATTGTTTCATGTATTTTTAAGTTTATATACACTTATATACACGCAAAAGTAAACTGTTTCCATGAAACAAAAGTACAAATACATTTTTAATTTACATACAATTGTATAATCTGATATATACCAATTTACCTATCTTCTTATTCATATCAAAATGTATATCCTGATCAAAATATGTCTAGAAAAACGTCCTGGTAGATTTAGTTACACATTTCAATTTTTTGTAGAATATACACTGCAACGGTGGTCTAGGGGTAGATCGTCCGCCTCGCACGCGGAAAGTCGTGTGTTCGATTCCCGGCCGGGTCATACCAATTACTTGGAAAATGATACTAGCTTCCTCGCTCAGCGCTCAACATTTAGAGGATAGTCTGGGTATGATCGGCCAGGTGTCAGTTAAATGTAACTCGGTGCGGTATTATACCATGTGTCTGCACCATGATACTCCAGTGTGACAGCGCTTTGAATGCTGTCTCAAGTAGACACCGTCGCGATATAACTACAACATTGTTGAAAGCGACGCTAAACACCATACAACAAAACATTGTAAAACATAAGACATATTTAGGTTCTCGTTAAGAGTTATATTCTTAGTTGGAGTTTGAGGTTTTTGTTACACCAATATTTACCTAACCGATGTTTATTTACAATCACTTAAACATATCATAATTATGATACATGTTACAAAACAGTATAATTGCTATAAATAATACAAACGTATCCTCAAAATGTCTCTAAATCAAAGACAAAAAGAATATCTAAACCAGACAATTTATGAATATAGATAAACGCTCCGAAAAAAACAACAACAGTTGACGGTAACTTAGTTTCCAACAAAAATGACATTTCAAAATAATAATAATAATAATAATAATAATAATAATAATATCCAAATTAACACAAATAGATGCCTGTAAACCTTTATAATTCAGAGCCCCAGATAAGATGCGCATGTTCATATTTGACGTATCAAAAATTGGTGGATACGCATCATCTACGTTGTTTTACGTGCGTATTATGTTTACGCTTAAGCAACGAGTTTTACGCTAAAATCATTTTTTTATCCGTAAAGAAGTTTACATTCTCTGAAAATCGAACTCCATTGCATTAATTTATTTACTGTCCGCGTAAATAAAAATAGCTGAAGGGTTTCATTCCAACTGGCTTCAGTGATAACTTTTACCGGTTATAATGGTAATCCAGTCTGTGTAATAAATAAACAATGTCGCTACGAGGTTTGATTTATCATTGATACTAAAACCCATCCGGGTTCCCGATAGTCGGGCCATATTGCGGGAAAATGCACATGTGGTGATTGTTATCGTGAAATCATATGGTGTCTGAATGCACTTATCTCAATTATTATACATTGCTATTTACATATTTGATTGGAAAATATCAGGGGGAAATAAAATATAGGCATTGAAGTTTACCAGTCAAACTCCGAAATATTTTTTCCCTTGCAGTCGGAATGTTGCCAGGCCAGTCGGAACATGGCCGAGTTTTAGTATCACCCAATCATATTTCAAAAAAGGAAGTGTCGATAACTGAAACGTGATTTTTTAATGCTTATGTAACTACTCAGCAATGGTCTTTAAGAAATCCAAATATCAAAAAACAAAATAACTGATATAAGATAAAAAGCAAATGGAAAGTGTGATGTTCATTTGAATAGCTAAACACAAAATACCCAAGCAATTCAAGAAGAGTTTGCAATTATCTAATACGCAGCCACTTGTGCAAAGCAGCCGAACATGTTTTACATTTACAACCAAACTTAATAATGGACACTACTTGTTCCTACTTAGATTACACTCACACACATTTACCTTTGGCTCAATGTATCGACGATATTAATAATGAGCACTACTTGTTCCTATTTAAATTACACTCAAAAACATTACGTTTGGCTCGATGTATCATAGACACTTGTTCTTATGTGGTTTTCACTCACAAACAGTTACATTTGGCTCGATGTATTGACAATATTAATAACGGACACTGCTTGTTCCTACAAAGATTACACTCAAAAACAGTTACCTTTGGTTCGATGTATCGACGATATTAATAATGGATACTATTTGTTCCTAATTAGAATACACACAACAGTTACCTTTAGCTCGATGTATCGACAATATAAATAATAGACACTACTTTTTCATACTTAGATTAAACGCAAGAACAGTTACCTTTAGCTCAATGTATCGACGATATTAATAATGGACACTTCTCGTACCTACTTAGATTAAACGCAAGAACAGTTACCTTTAGCTCGATGTATCGACAATATAAATAATAGACACTATTTTTTCATACTTAGATTAAACACAAAAACCGTTTCTTTTGGCTCGATGTATTGACGATATTATTATTGGATACTACTTGTTCCTATTTAGACTACACACAAAAAAAGTTACCTTTGGCCGGCTGTATCGACGATATTAATAACGGACACTGCTTGTTCCTACAAAGATTACACTAAAAAACAGGTACCTTTGGCCGGATGTATCGACGATACTACTAATAGACACTACTTGTTCCTAATTAGAATACACTCAAAAACAGTTACCTTTGGCTTGATGTTTTGAGATATTATTAACATTACTTGTTTCTACTTACCATTCGAATAATTTTAACATTGTAGTACATGCGGTCCAAATTATAATTCGCAACAAACGATTTTTACCATGATCGTCTTGCATTGATTTATGTACCAGTTTGTTATCGGAAAATAACGTTATCTGTCAGTGTAACAAAGAAGTTCAAACCTGTTTTATGAAGAAGTATTAATTTGTTGATTAATTTAAATAAGTGTATCAGTTGTTTCTACATTATCTTTATGAATAGAGTCGAACATCATTTTTACAATGTTTGTGCGTTCAATTCGCGAAGTGCAGGATAGCGGTCCATAATGTACCTGGGATGCTGATTTGCATATATGCTTAAGTGAAAAATTGTCTCCTCTCTTGCTGTAACAGAGAGTGGGTCTATACTACGGTCCAACAAATACAATAAAATATCAAGGTAACCTTCACTAGTAGCTTTATGTGCTGCATTTCTTAAAGTGTTATCTTTCATATGTTGCATATTAGTATATGTCTCACACAGGTATTTCACAACTTCTATATTTCCACCTTCTGATGCTAGGTGTAACAGAGTTTTATCACTATTGGTCTTGTCTTGGGGATCTATTCCTTGCTTAATCAGATATTGTAAACATTCTACTGTACCCTTGTAGGCTGCATCGTGAGCAGCGTTTCTGTTACAATTATCTTTCATATGTAGCATATCAGTATATGTCTCACACAGGTATTTCACAACTTCTATATTTCCACCTATTGATGCAATGTGTAACAGAGTTTTATCACTATCGGTCTTGTCTTGGGGATCTATTCCTTGCTTAATCAGATATTGTAAACATTCTACTGTACCGCTCTCGGCTGCATAGTGAGCAGCGTTTCCGTTACAATTATCTTTCATATGCAGCATATCAGTATATGTCTCACACAGGTATTTCACAACTTTTATATTTCCACCTTCTGATGCTAGGTGTTATAGAGTTTCATCCCTATTGGTTTTGTCTTTCGGATCTATTCCTTGCTTAATCAGATATTGTAAACATTCTACTGTACCGCTCTCGGCTGCATAGTGAGCAGCGTTTCCGTTACAATTATCTTTCATATGCAGCATATCAGTATATGTCTCACACAGGTATTTCACAACTTTTATATTTCCACCTTCTGATGCTTTGTGTAACAAAGTCTCATCACTATCGGTCTTGTCTTGGGGATCTATTCCTTGCTTAATCAGATATTGTAAACATTCTACTGTACCCTTGTAGGCTGCATAGTGAGCAGCGTTTTCGTTACAATTATCTTTCATATGCAGCATATCAGTATATGTCTCACACAGGTATTTCACAACTTCTATATTTCCACCTTCTGATGCTCTGTGTAACAGAGTTTCATCACTATCGGTCTTGTCTTGGGGATCTATTCCTTGCTTAATCAGATATTGTAAACATTCTACTGTACCGTTCTCGGCTGCATAGTGAGCAGCGTTTCTGTTACAATTATCTTTCATATGCAGCATATCAGTATATGTCTCACACAGGTATTTCACAACTTCTATATTTCCACCTTCTGATGCTCTGTGTAACAGAGTTTCATCACTATCGGTCTTGTCTTGGGGATCTATTCCTTGCTTAATCAGATATTGTAAACATTCTACTGTACCCAAGTAAGCTGCACAGTGAGCAGCGTTTCTGTTACAATTATCTTTCATATGAAGCATATCAGTATATGTCTCACACAGGTATTTCACAACTTCTATATTTCCACCTTCTAATGCTCTGTGTAACAAAGTCTCATCACTATCGGTCTTGTCTTGGGGATCTATTCCTTGCTTAATCAGATATTGTAAACATTCTACTGTACCGCTCTCGGCTGCACGGTAAGCAGCGTTTTCGTTCCAAATATCTTTCATATGCAGCATATCAGTATATGTCTCACACAGGTATTTCACAACTTTTATATTTAAACCTTCTGATGCTCTGTGTAACAAAGTCTCATCTCTATCGGTCTTGTCTTGGGGATCTATTCCTTGCTTAATCAGATATTGTAAACATTCTACTGTACCCTTGTAAGCTGCACAGTAAGCAGCGTTTCTGTTACAATTATCTTTCATATGCAGCATATCAGTATATGTCTCACACAGGTATTTCACAACTTCTATATTTCCACCTTCTGATGCTAGGTGTAACAGAGTTTTATCACTATTGGTCTTGTCTTGGGGATCTATTCCTTGCTTAATCAGATATTGTAAACATTCTACTGTACCCTTGTAGGCTGCATCGTGAGCAGCGTTTCTGTTACAATTATCTTTCATATGTAGCATATCAGTATATGTCTCACACAGGTATTTCACAACTTTTATATTTCCACGTTCTGATGCTCTGTGTAACAAAGTCTCATCAGTATCGGTCTTGTCTTGGGGATCTATTCCTTGCTTAATCAGATATTGTAAACATTCTACGGTATCGCTGTTGGCTGCAAAGTGAGCAGCGTTTCTGTTATAATTATCTTTCATATGCAGCATATCAGTATATGTCTCACAAAGGTATTTCACAACTTCTATATTTCCACCTAATGATGCTCTGTGTAACAGAGTTTCATCACTATCGGTCTTGTCTTGGGGATCTATTCCTTGCTTAATCAGATATTGTAAACATTCTACTGTACCCAAGTAAGCTGCACAGTGAGCAGCGTTTCTGTTCCAAATATCTTTCATATGCAGCATATCAGTATATGTCTCACACAGGTATTTCACAACTTCTATATTTCCACCTTCTAATGCTCTGTGTAACAAAGTCTCATCACTATCGGTCTTGTCTTGGGGATCTATTCCTTGCTTAATCAGATATTGTAAACATTCTACTGTACCGTTCTCGGCTGCATAGTGAGCAGCGTTTCTGTTGCAATTATCTTTCATATGAAGCATATCAGTATATGTCTCACACAGGTATTTCACAACTTCTATATTTCCACCTTCTAATGCTCTGTGTAACAAAGTCTCATCACTATCGGTCTTGTCTTGGGGATCTATTCCTTGCTTAATCAGATATTGTAAACATTCTACTGTACCCAAGTAGGCTGCACAGTAAGCAGCGTTTTCGTTACAAATATCTTTCATATGCAGCATATCAGTATATGTCTCACACAGGTATTTCACAACTTTTATATTTCCACGTTCTGATGCTCTGTGTAACAAAGTCTCATCAGTATCGGTCTTGTCTTGGGGATCTATTCCTTGCTTAATCAGATATTGTAAACATTCTACGGTATCGCTGTTGGCTGCAAAGTGAGCAGCGTTTCTGTTATAATTATCTTTCATATGCAGCATATCAGTATATGTCTCACAAAGGTATTTCAAAACATGTATATTTCCACCTATTGATGCTCTGTGTAACAAAGTCTCATCACTATCGGTCTTGTCTTGGGGATCTATTCCTTGCTTAATCAGATATTGTAAACATTCTACTGTACCATTGTAGGCTGCATCGTGAGCAGCGTTTTCGTTCCATTTATCTTTCATATGCAGCATATCAGTATATGTCTCGCAAAGGTATTTCACGACTTCCATATTTCCACCTTTTGATGCGCTGTGTGACAGAGTCTCATCATCGTATGTCGTATCATGTGGATCTATTCCTCGGTTGATCAGATACTGTAAACGTTCTTCTGTGTATTTCTGTGCGGCGGCGTTTTTATCTTTTATTTCTAATAAAGCTTTGTTACGTTCACAGTTGTATTTTACAACATTGATACCAGATGCTAAATGTAGCAAAGTTTTTCCACTCCTGGTTCTTTCATTTGGATCAATTCCTTCTGACAAAAGATACTTCAATAAATCTAAACAAGCTTGTTTAGCAGCATAGTGTGCCGCGTTCCATAATTCGTTGTCTTTTGTTTGTATCATTTGTGAACTCACCTTACACAGATATTGCACATTTCTTATTTTTCTATTTTCTGATGCAACATGCAAAAGTGACTTACCTTTTTCTGGAGATGACAATTCTATTAAATGCGCTGTTCCGAATTTATTTGCCAACAATTTAAGAATCAAACATTCATCTCGTGAGGCAGCCTCAAATAACATATTACCTGTTATCTTGAAGTTTTCATTTTCAACCAAAATCACGACACAATCAACCTGTGCTGATTTGATTGAATCTAAAACGGCTTGATTCATCTGCTCCTGTTTAACTTGTCCAATGAAGCTTGGATGATTACAGATATCTTTTAATAATGTTGTGTAACCTAAACCGGAAAAGTAACAAAAAAGAGATTTGCCGTTGCCATCGTTTAGAACAATATCGATTATTTGACTGGTTTGTAATGCATTACTTACAAATACATCATCTTGCCAAAGTGATGATTTGGCTATAATTGGAATCTTATCTAATTGAGAGGGTATCGACAATAAATCTGCATAACGTTTGAGTATTCTGTCATAGAATACTGTCGGAGCAGAAGGCCGAATGTATTCAACAACATATTCTAAAGGACAATATTCGATTAGAATGCTTGGAATTTTATCAACACCAGCCTTAAATACTGCCGAGGTAATTGTTTCATGGAGAAAAGAGAAAATCAGTTCATTTTTGTCATAACAGAGGTACGTCCCCACTAACGCATGTGCTGCGTCAAATAGCAGTCCTGTGTCCATTTTACTAGTCTTAAAGTGATCTTTAACCGCTTCAAAGCAATGATTTAATTGTTCCATTGATTGCATTTTATTAAGTTTGCCATTTGCAAATAATGTCATTAATAACGCTATAAAACTCGCACAGTCATTTTTCGGAAGTTTCAACATCATGTCTTTGATTGGATTATGTGGTTTGCAAAAGAATGCTTCGATATCAAGATCTGATTTAATAAATCTACATAGAAGTGGAAACCCAACACCATAGTACTGTTTATTGATAAGATCATCTGTTGTCGATTTTGGAAGTGACATTTTATGGGAATTCAAATAGACATTTAAAATCGCTCTCATTTCTGTAGCATCGAGATATTTTCCTAAATCAACTACATTCCGAGTATCAAATAGTAATTGATGAGATTTAGTTCCCTTGCACTTTTCGATAACAGATGTTCTTGATGTTATAATCACGAAAGATTTGCGACTGAAAACTTGAGTTAAAAATATTTCTGCATAATTGTTCCATGTATTTAGGGCCATTTCGTCAAGACCTGTGTCTCCGAGTATATCATCAATCAGCAATACGAACGAACCATGTGGATCTAGAAGAGCTTCAATATCTTTGACATCGTTTAAAATCAGTGGTTGAATTTGTTGTCTGGTAGATAAAACTTTAACCATAGCGGTGCGTGCAACGTTTGTCTTTCCAGCCCCTGGAATCCCTTTCAATACAACAATGTTGTTTGCAAAAAGTTTATCTATGACAACTTCTGTCAACTTAGTTGTTTGTGAAATATTGCCCTCCTCTAAATCTTGGCGGTGTTTATTAAGCACACTTTTAGCTTGTTCTGAAAACAATAATAGCTATTAACAATTGACTTGAATAGTTCATAAATTGTCAATATGTGTAGGGCAAGAGAAAAGAAATCGGACAATATTGAACCAAGTTTAGTATATTTAAAAAACTTTCGATTGGCAGATTTTTTCGATTACTTTGAGGTCGGTATCATATTGTTTTATATTAGTTTAAACTTATTTTATTGCCATATAAACACATATTACAATATATGTAATGCATATCAATCAAATACAATTGAAGGCAAAAGGGTCTGGCCACATGTTCTCTCAACATTAGAAACGGGTGTTCACTTACAACTATATTTTGCAATTTTAAAGATGGTTTAGGTATATTGGAAGTAAATTTATGACAGGTAAATATGAATGACATAAAGTGTAATTAATGAAAAGAGCATACCTGCATAATAACGCAAACACACACACACACACACACACACACACACACACACATCCGCATGCACGTACGCACAATGTGCATATACTAATTGTGACATGTTGTATGTTGATGTGATTGTTTCTATATTAAAATACCTACTAGCTGGCCTATATTTAGATAAATATATTATTTCAGACGGCAGAGGTTACGAACAGATCAATACAAAGAAAAAAGTGCTGTAGAACATTTTAAACTTATTTCATTAAACAATGATTTTAACCAAAACGAGTATATGTATTTGCATAAATTTGGCAAATGCGAAATCGTTATTTAATTTTTTTAAACAAAGACATGATCTAAATGCAAACACCTCATCAATAAATATACTAATGTCAAAACGTCATAAAACATTCACTTCAAAGTGCAGTTACCATATCAGATAATGAACATATTAGACTCACTCTCCACAGATACGAAACAAAAGTAAATAATGGAAAATCATGAACAGGGCAATATAATACTTCCTAGATATTAATGTGTTAAATAGTATGAAGTATGTTAAATAGCGTAAACATGTACATTAAATGTTATGTTGCACTGAAGTATAGATTTACTTAAAAAGGTAACATTGTTACCAACCACATGATTATTGTTTCTAGTCCATATCGTGAACGTGATTCTATTCTCAGACAACACTGAATTAGCTCTAAAGTTTCTCAAACAATCGGTAACAAACTAAATCGGCGGCCTTTTGCAATACTATGATCCTTTGTTTTTGACTGTTCAAGTGTCTCCGAAAGCCAGTGGTTACAAAGCCCCGCCTCATCACATAACAATTAGCCAAAGGAAACCGAGTATTATCAAATACGAAGTTCGCCCTTTAGTCATTTTAGAACAATTCATTGACCGCGGTGCTTATTGCCTCATATTATTTCAACTATTTATTTTATATTTTTATAAACCAAATAATTGATTTTCTAAAATCATCGATGAGACAATATTTGCGAACATTTCGAGTTGATGTTGAAAATTTAATGACAGGTTTGAATGTTGAATAGGGGAACGGATAAACAAGGGAATATGGTCTGGTCCAATCGGGTTTTCAGAAGTCGCTCATCTGGTTTCACATGTCACTTCTTTTCAAATTTTGTATGGAGTAAGCCTATGAAGAACTTATTATAGTTATAGATGAGAAAAATGAGAATGATCTGTTTTCTCATAGCATTTCTAAGTAAAATGAAAGTTGCCCTGCTGGGCCCCAATGGACCTTTGTCCTTCAGTTCAAACAGACTCCTTACATACTAGTATTTGAAAAAAAAACAACACCTCATACTGCAGTACACATTGCTTATACCAGAAAATTACAACAAAAAATTATAAAGGGAGATAATAAACACTTAAGAAGATATTTGATTATTCACCATTTTATCCCGTTTTTGGTCCCTGCTGGCTCAGCTGTTATGACTAAAAAATACTCCAGACTTGAAGATAATTAAAACAATTGATAAAAATAGAATTATTTATATATAGTATAAGTATTCCTATGTAAAAATCAATGTCCCCTTACTGAGCCCCAATCTGTACTAGCCCCTTTATTTGAACACATTTAAAACTCCTAGACATCAGGATCATTTATACCAAATATGAACGAATTTGATTGGACTGTTCTTGAGAGGAAGATTTTTAAATGTAAATTTCACTATGTCAAACTGACATTTTGACACAAAGGTCAAGGCTGAAACAAACTTAATAGAAACTCATTCGATGATACTTCATGCAAAGTATCAAAGCCCCATGCCGTGCACTTTCGGAGAAGATTTTTGAAATTTTGAAAAAAATAAACTGATAAACCCCTGTGGCGGAGCTAATTTTGACCCCATGGGTCATCATTTGAACAAATTTGAGAGAGCTTTGTTTAAGAATGCTTCACACAAAATTTGATGAAAATCTGTCAAGTGGTTTCAGAGAAGAAAGCGTTTGAAGCAAAAGTTAACGATGGATTACAGACGACGGACGAAGGTAGACTACAATAGCTAATCCTTAGCTAAAAAAAACTCATAAAAATGATAAGCGACGTATACAGTTACCGTCGTCATCAACGTTGTTTGTAATGATATGCAATACGTAGTAACAACGTTACCTCAAAGTACTGGGATCGTTTTTTTACGACCGCCACAGATGACATAATACTGCTGTTGTGATTGTTAAAAATAACACAAAAAGTAAACTTGTATTTATTGAACGTGTTCATGTGTGTGTGTGTGTGTGTGTGTGTGTGTGTGTGTGTGTGTGTTGGGGAATGTTAATGAACCCCATCACGCCAACTATATATATAGAGCCAGAATTGGCATAAGCAGCACTCAGTAAGCCCCTAGACTCCAAATATTCCTTCATCATGATTAACAAGAACGGCCATTTAAATGTTGATAATAGTCGGCATGATTTGTATGGATGTTAAAGCTCTTTCTTGTCATATTTAAATATTACGAAAATAAATATTATACTGCTGGAACTCGATTCACTTTGCTAACACAATTATACACTTTTTCATAAAAATATGAAATTATAAATAAATCTTCTACCGCTGGACTTTTGTATTTGTTTTAGCGGAGGAAATACTTTTTGTCTGCGGTCTGTGTTTCAAGTGGTTCTAATTGTTGCATTGTATATTCTGATTGTTAGGCGATACGTTCATAAGACATTTGAGTGTTTTAGTAGTGTGGCAGGTTCTAAACCCAGTTCTTATACTAAACGTGGAAGTTATGTTAATGCGATTTAAATTTTTATGTAAAGTAGACTCGAATTATTAGGGCTATAGTGCTTATTATAAAGACTATTATATCTGGCTCAGTTCAATATATCAATTAAGAATAAGATATTTCTATTAAAGATAAAATATATTCAATGATATTCACAATTGTTATATCTATATACTTCAATTTACTCTGACCTCAATCGGTGTATTGTCTTTATGTAGCATGATAACCGGACATGCAGGTCTTAACAATTTTAACATTATAATAAAACAAAAGGTATAGGATAACAGTGTGCTCGACTTCTCTGTCTGGAAACTTGTATAGTTTAATCTTATTTATTTTACTTCGATTGTGAAATAAGTTATAACAACTTATACAAATCACGCTCGAAGCCTTCCTTGGTAGAACCAGTACTAAGCACGTGCGGAAAAGTCTCTCTCAAGGACACTTCACATAGCCGTGACCGAGGATCGAACCCACGACCCTCCGATCATAGTTCCGATAATTTACCACTGGACATCGCGCTACAAGCTTCTCTCACAGTAATAGTTACCGGAGAATTGAGAACTACACGAAAGCATAAAAATGAAATGAAATGCTAACCCAGTTTTCTAAAAAAAAAATATATATGTTTCTAATAAAATACAATTAGGGCTTTTGGTATTTATATCTATAAGTTTCCATTTTCTATAGGATTTAAAGGGGCCAATAATTCTGCCTAAAACAGCGCCCCTAAAAGCAGCAGAGAGAGTTGATTAATGCATGATATTTAAGATTGCTATATATTTAAACACTTTAAAAGGTATATATCCTACTTGACGACTTGAGCAGTCTTATGGTCGTGAACACATGTGAAGTTGCATTGATGTATGACTAGTAGGTAATAGGCTATGAGCATGCTTCATAATGTTGATTAAATATTTTATGTGTAAACACTGTAATAAATTGGCCTGCAATTAAAGATTTTCTCAATCTGAAAGGGACCATTAATATATTTGAAACCAAAACAGCGCAAACAAAAGATCGTAGGTTCGAACCCTGGACGGGTCATACCAAAGAAGTTGTTACGCTGGCGCCGAGATAACCATAGGTCTGGATATTCATCGTTGCATGTTTAGTGATTGCTAAGATATGTACTTGCGAAACATGTTAGTATAAAACGAGTGTGATATTTCGCCCGTACATGGGTAGTAGTTACTGAGATTTGGGCAGGCATGCTGAAAACTTTGAAATACCGAAGCCGGGTCGAGTATAATAGCTCCACATATGTATATATATTTATATAAAGAAACAAATAACGCCATACGCAGATGAACCCGATAAATTTGCAGGCCCGTAGATAGACCTTAAAAAAACAGGGAAGCCGATTCTAAAGGTATGTGGGGTAATGCTCCAACAAACTTATTTTTGGACGAGGGTGCCATTTTCTGCATTTATAAGGTTCTATTTTCACATTGCACTTACATAGCCCATTACATATTACGTAAATATCTACTGTTTTAATGTTAATCAAAAGCTAAGGAAATTCGCCTGTGACGAGAAGAGTCCCATAACTTTAGAAGTTCAAAGCTATTGATTTCATTGTTCAGTCCATGAACATACATCATTGCTTTACCATTATGGCGATCTTCAATAAGTGTAGGTCTTTACCACGTCTTCAGTCTGCGCAATGCACTGAAGCTTATTTAACAGGGACGAGAACCAACTGGTAATGAAAGAATCAGTTGAAATATGGGATTGATACTTAAAACAATACTTAATAAATATACACGCTTTATGATGTTTTAGCTCGATTTTTTTAGAATAAAGGGAGGGGGGGGGGGGGGGGGGGGGGAGCTTGGCACGCCCTAAGGGGTTTATTTTCTTCATTTTCATGAAAGAGTACCCAGCTGTGATAAACTGTGCATGCTGGTACAAGATTATTTCAACTATAGATCCATTTAGATGAACTGGTACCGATATATTGCCCTCTGAGGTGAAGTTAGTGCATAAGCCTATATGCAATACTGAATTAATTAATATAAAGGCAATATAAGCCAGTCATTCACTTTGTTGTTTTCAGAAAACATAACTGTTGATAATGAAAATAAATAGTGGTGGTGAATTATTTTGCTAATATATTTTTTACAGATAAGCAATAATTATAGTTTAAAGTTACCATCCCTGAGTTTAACTTGTCTTCCATTTGGTACTTATTTCCTGAAAAAGCTGTTGATTTAGAACAGCATCGAAATAGTTGACCGCGCTGTCCCTCCGACAGCTTTTATTTTATTTATTTTTTAAAAAAAAATGATAAAAGTCCATGAACACATCCGACTCATTATAATTTGACTTCAAGCCCCATCAGAAAAAATAAAGAGCAACAACCTCTTCAGAATGAAGAAGGGACTGCGGTGAACAAAGGTGGAGAATACTTAAGATCCTATGTTTAGATCTTACATGTTACATCCTATTTAAGGGCCCTTGAAGCCCAAGTCATTCATTGATGACAATACAGATATGCACTTATAACCATCATGAGATCAAGTTTCTAGTCCAAAGTCTTAGTGGATATATATATATGTGTGTGTGTGTGTGTTTGTTTGTGATATAATTCATAACTGCACGTATCTAATACGCCTTTAAGACTTGTTGGTATATCATCAAAATATACTGCTTTTTTCCAACGATCCAGTTCTTGTCGAAGTTAATTGTAATAAACATATCTTAAGAGAAAAAAAATTCTGGTGTTAGCTTACTTATGTTACTTGGTAGTAACAAACACCCGTTCAGAACATCACGTAATTCGGAAAACCTTTGATTGAATTATTGAGTAGTAAAATATGATCTAGAAACTGGTAAAATAAATTATTCGGAAGTAGTCAGTAACAGCCTCAGAATTGCCAGCATGCGCAATATGTTTTTGTCTTCCAGTAGTTCGTGGTTTACATGGGATAATGTCCAGTGAGGATGCAATACTGTCGGCACGTTGGTATAATAAACCTCACGTGCTTTCAGAACGAAGCTTTTCTAAAGTACTGACTAATTTCTAGCTTCAGTGTGGGCTTGTAGTCAATCACAGTCTTTTGATTGTACGCTAGCTTACAGACAACGGTTTAGTGTGTTTTAGAATATGCTGGGTCAAAACAGCAGCAATAATAAAATCAAAGTTGTCCATCCGTAGCAAAATAAATTGAGACATCGTGTGCTGCCTGACCAATACTTCATCTGAGTATCATAATTTATTTAGTTTTAAAATATAACAAGTAGCTACGGGCCTGATTTGTAGAAAAAAGAGCAACGAGATGATATAAGTAAAGATATGAAAGGATGGATAAGGACATGAATCCAGGGCGTTCGCCTGTTTAATGATTTAGAATTTACTGTCATTCAGTCCCTAGTCCCTTACATAATTAAAAAAGGAAAAATACGATGGCCAACTGATAATGTGTCAATCACCAAACATAATTGTGAGTGTATGTATCTATGTACGTATGATTGAATCGCTTACTTACCAATTTTTCTATTCAATGTAGGTCTATCTACCGCCTCCTTATACATCTTAGGAGCATGCCACCAATGGCCATACGTGGTACCTATTGTAATAAAGTAAAATTGAGCGTAGTTTTATTTACGAATAAAATGCAGTTATGAAGTAATAAATTGTATTATATACGTTAACAAAAATGTAACATTTTCCCAGGATTTCTACAGAGTGATACGACGTTCCGTTTCTACCGTGTGAATATAATCATACATATGTATCAATATTAATAAAGTGCCTGATCTCTGTAACGTGTTTTTGGACTATATTCTATGCATTACTGAAGTAAGTACAGAAACGCAGTATATTACCACTGCCTCATTCATGATAAGCAAATATGCTAAGGTCAAGGGTCAAGACCAGCAGAAATCTTGTGTTGACATACTGAGGTGTTATTAATCTCTGTTAGACTATCAAGCAATAAAGACTTAGATGTTGTTCTACTTTCTCAACCAATAAAATCAATTATTTCAAAATAAAACGTTCCATTTTACATAGAACGGCGTGACCGTCAGTAGATGTTGACCTACTTCCTCAACTAATGGAATTGCTCCAGGAACAAGAAAGTATTTCGGCATCTAAGCCGATTAAACATATTAATGATGTCCCCATACGCAGTCAGAGCTTTCATATTTACGGTTTTGTCGTCGATAAAACATGATACATGTAATTGTATGTTATGTATAGCTTTGTATTACAATCTTATAATTTCATGATGTTGCTGTTATGAAGTATTGTATTAAAATTCAGGTTTTTAATTATGTATATTTTACTATAGTGGCATGACATAAGAAAGATAGAGCATATAAGGTGTATTACCTTGATACGTCAGGACAATAAATCACACGCGGATTAACCAACTTCATCATTTACATATGTGCGTGCGAATGTGTATATTAACCAATGAATAACATACATCATGCACATAGCAGATTCTGATTTATATCAATTAAGCTTTTATTACTATAACACAATGTGTCTAAACATATGTATACGTTATTACCTTGTAAGCATGACTGTTTTTGAAAAAAAATTTTCGTCTTGCGTGACCTCGATAGTTTTATTTTCTTTTGTCTTGATTGTGTGTCTGGAACTGAGTGTAAAGGTCGCTTAATTCCAGTTTTTATTTCAGCCAGTTCTTCCATAATGGTATCGGTCTTTTCAATAAGAATATTTTCTATCTTGTTATCCCAATCATGCCACGCCTTCAACGTGTCGATATCTTTTTCTGCTGATAATGTTTCCTCCTTAATTGATAAAAGCATATCTTTAGATGTTTGTTGACAGCTATTAGATAAAAACGATGAAACATTGTTCAGGGTGGATGCTATGTCTGTCCAAACTTTTTGATAATCTGAGTCACTCATAGCCATTCGCGTATTGTGTCCATAAAGTGTATTACGGAGTGTTCTAATGTCTTGAACAGCATCCTTTTGTGATTTATTTAATGTAACACAGTTCGTGAGAACACATGTAGTCAGGGTAATATCCCATTCCGCGATACTAGTGGCACGTTTGCTAGGTGGGTACAAAATGTCGTACTGCGAATCTTTAATAATTCTTTTATGTTTGAGACTACTAATTTTGCTGTTAGTGTTCGTATCAGCTAAGAAATCGTCCAGTTTTTTAAATCCTCCTTTATATACACCTTCCTGAAGAAGGAGTTCCATCGTTAAATATCCACCGCCCTCTACAAGAAGTTTGGATGATCGAAAGCAGTTGTCTGCTTCCTTCCAACTTGGACAAGTTGCCATGGTGACATGTAATGGCACAATATTAGTAGCACAGTAACAGAATCAGCGCCAAATGCAAAACAAATTTGCTGTTTTCATCGTTAAAACAAGACACAAATGAGTCTGGTAAATATGGCGTGTTGATAATCTGTGGCAGTCTGAAATGTATAAAACACTGGGTAGGCATTTAAAAATATGGTAATTAAGACATTCCAAAATAAAGTTTTGGTACAGAAAAGGCAATTTTATTTGATTTTACAGGCGAATATTCTCCAGTTTCCAAACGAATATTCACGTCCGACCAATACTCCTCTTTGAGTTATTTGATTTTTCAGAGGAACGCTCCTCTGTGAGATATTTGACTTCTGTCCTTCGAGAGAAACTATGAAACAGACGATCATTCCTTTTTAACATTTTTTAACCCTCAAACGAACGTTCGTTTGTGAGAGATTTAAAATTAAAGACAAATATTCTTCTGTGAGTTATTTTACTTTTCAGACGAACATTTTCCTTTCCTAGTATGTAACGTACACACTGTATCCCCCGTTTGGCGCCAAATGTCACAGGACGAGAAAATATGCAGCCAGTCCGGGACTCGAACCCGGGACCCTTCGCTTACAGGGCGAATGCTTTACCGTCTGAGCTAACCGAACCGCTTACATAAATTCCTCTCCTAGTAGGTTACGTACACACTGTGACATATTCCCTCACAAATCTGGAATTCGTCCCGAATTTCCATAGAGAACAGAGAATCATGTGAATGTTTCTCTGACTATATATAAGTGACAGTCTCCTGTTGGGCGCCAAATGTAACAGGACGAGAAAATATACAACCAGTACGGGACTCGAACCCGGGACCCTTCGCTTACAGGGCTGAGCTAACCGAACCGTTTACATAAATTCCTCTCCAAGTTGATTACATACACACTGACATATTCCCTCAAAAATTTGGAATTCGTCCCGAATTTCCATAGAGACCAGAGAATCATGTGGATGTTTCTCGGACAATATATAAGTGACAGTCCCCCGTTGGGTGCCAAATGTATCAGGACGAGAAAATATACATCCAGTCCGGGACTCGAACCCGGGACCCTTTGCTTACAGGGTTAATGCTCTACCGTCTGAGCTAACCGAACCGCTTACATAAATACCTTCTTAGTAGGTAACGTACACACTGTGACATATATCTGACAGAAACATTAATTATGTACAAGTGTAGCTGAAATATTGACAGAAGAGTTCAATGTTGCAGTAGAAGAGCGTGTATGAATTAAACAAAAAGAAATCACACCCTCTGGTGGTTTAATTCCACTGAACATGAACTCAAGGGCAGATAGAGGAATGCATATTTTGGCTGCAGAAGATAACCGGGATAATAATGAGCATACACTCAGTGGAAAGAAATCTACTCATGCTATGACCATGTTTACTTTCACGTGTGGACCGAGTCATCAATCTCAAGAGTGCATGAACGAACACTGGGTACATGTACATTAAAAGGTAATAACTTTGGGTATATTTAACACAGCATTGTGAGTTCATCTACATTTATCAAGTTGATATAGTTGATTTTGTGGCCTGATAAGGATCAGAATTCATTTATGTAATCACAATTTTCGAACACGACATATTCAGATTTAATTTACCCCTTCGCATGCGGGAGATCGTGGGTTCGATTCACAGCTTTATCAGATAAAAATAGTTTAAGCAGTTTTTTCGCATGGCGCTCAGCATGTACACAAGCTTGTGTGTGTAAGACATATGTTAATGATGACGAAAGTGTTTGCTACAACCTATTTACACTATTGACGCATATAACATAGTCACGATAGTAACTAAGTGTTGAAAAAAGGACTCAGTGGTCACACAGTGAGACATAGAAAATGGGAGGGGAATATTTGAAATTCCATATGTGTACGCCTAACACATTCAAATTTTAACTACAACTCCTTGTTTTAATCTTAAGGCTTGTGTCTACGACTGAAATTTAAGTATCTGATATAATGTTACAGAAAATAAACTATTTTAATTTAAATTAATCACAGAAAATATAAAAAATACATTTAACCATTATATGCATCAATTGGAAGATTTGGTGGTCATCGTCGGTGCCATTTTAGATTTATCTCATTCCTGAACCTTACATTTAAAATGTTATACAAGGATTCCTAAAGTAATACATTACGTATGTGGAACATATATTGAGATGTTTTTAATTTATATTAACATAAACTACTAGCGTGTCGGTGGTTTATAAATGTATTTTTCAGTCAGGTTTGGCCTTTTGACCTGCATTTTGACATCATGTAAGGTTCATTTAATACCATGTTTGCTATGAAATGTCATTAAATTGATTAGAATGGATCAACGGTCTAATTTATTATTTAGCTTTGTTTATTTATTTTTATAACTTTATAAGTGCTTTATACCACTACTGAAGAAAACGGTGGCAATCTTTGACGCCATCATGGTTTCTCAGCTTTTGATAATATATGCCGGTGACCTCTCCAACGAAAGTTTTGGCATATAACATGTTTTGTTCTACTTTTATGACCACCTCACCTTCTCTTTGTCACCCTATTTTTCTCTACAATATCCAGATGTACAATATTTATTTAATAAGTTATGTCAGAATCAATCACATGATTGGGAAGGCCCATTAACGATGCACACTTCACTATTTGCCGCCACAGATAAACCAGTTGAATTAGCAAGCGTGGCTGTCATTTTGAATGATCTTTATTTAATTTCTCATAGAAAGTTTGTCTGTCGTTGAAACTAAAATGTGATAGCACAATGGTTCTCTTTAATCCGTTATGATATAACTATTTCGTTGTATATATTGAAAGGATTATATCAAAAGGAAAGCACTTCTATCAGATGAATAAACAAGAGGCCCAAAAGGGCCTAAGGGCGCTCTTCTGGCTCATAGTGGTCTTAGCACTTTTTGAAATTTCACAATATTTACCCTCTTTGGGGGTCGTCTTAACGACTTATGGATAAATACCCCCACAAAACCATACTGAACAAAAACTTAATTGCTATGAAAAGGAAATACTTTAAATTCCCATTCTATTCATCTGTAAAAAATATAATCCCCATACAGAACCCTTATACAACTTCAATCACCCACTCTTAGGGAATTGCTATGGGCAGAAATATTTAGATTTTAAATAGAAGTTTTTTTGTACGCATGGATGCGAAAATTTAAAAAAATCAGTTTTCCCTATAATATTTCTATGTAAAAGTAAAAGTCACATTACAGGGCCCCAATATATCCCACCCTCTTGATATGCAAACTCTGTAATCCTTGCTGATGTAAGGATAATTTATATCAAATATGACTAGTTTGACTGAAAGGTTATTGAGAGCAAGATTTATGAAAGTTCCCAATTTTAACCATATTGCACCCAATCCCCCCCCCCCCCCCCCCCCCCCCCCTGCAAAATCAAATTTACTGTTACTAGACAATGCTTTAGATCTCAAATTGAACAACACATTTTCATAAATAGACGACAAAATGAGAATTGTCCATTTTCCAATAGTATTCCTATGTAAAACTCAAAGTCGTCTTACAAGGCCTCTATACATCCCAGTACCCCTTGATTTGTACAAATTTAGAATTTTAATCATAGTGATAATTTATATCCAACAGTTACAAATTTGACTGAATGGTTGTTGAGAATAAGATTTATGACCATGTTCAATTTTAGCCATTTTGTGACCCCATCTGGCCCCTTTTAGAAAACCAATTCTCCTTATTGAACAATATCTTATTTTTATGACTAGACGATGCTTCAGAACTCAAATTGAATAGTAATTTTGCCAAATGGATGAAAAATAGAGAATTTTTCGTTTTCCAATAGTGTTCTTATATAAAACTCAAAGTTCCCTTACAGGCCCCTATAATTACAAGACCCTTAATTTGTACAAACTGTAAAACCCATACTCATTGTGATAATCTATTTTAAATATGAATTAAAAATAAGATTTATGACCATGTTCAATTTTAACCATTTTGTGACCCCACCTGGCCCCATATTGAAAGTCAATCTCCTTATTGAACCAAATCGTATTTCCTATGACTAGATGATTCTTTAAGACTCAAATTGTACTAATTTTTCCTTAATGGATGAAAAAAAAGAGTATTTTCTGTTTACCTATAGTTACCCTATACAGAATTTAAGTCCCCTTACAAGACCCCTATAAATGTTAGCCCCTTAATTCTTATCTTCATACAAACCCCTACACATAGGGATAATTTATGCATGCCAAATATGAAAAATCTGACCAACCGGTTCTTAAGAAAACGAATTTTGTAATTCCCAATGTTACCCCTTTTGGACCCCTCCTGACCCTTTAAAAACCTAGTTTTTTTTACAAATCTGATCCTCCTTGACCAAACAATGCTTCTGTGAGGCAAAATCAGTTGCTTTAAAAAAAGAGTTTATTATGACAAGTGTCCCCTAATATGACACTCAGGGTGGGGTCATTTTTAACCCAAGGGAAACCATTTAAACACATTCAACAGAACTATAGTCGGTTATCATTACTACATAAATACTTTCAAAATCTGTTTGGCGGTTCATGAGAAGAAGATTGTTGAAGATTTGGACCATTGTAGTAATGGCGGCCATCTTGACTTTCAGATCGAAAAAAAATCTTCTGTATAGTCTTTTTTGCAATAGAAACATCCATGTGAAGTTTGCGTTTAATTGGCCTAGTGCTTTAAGAAAAAGTGCTGCTAGCGACGGACGACGTATGACGGACGACGAACAACTCGCCATCTCATAAGCCCTTCTGGCCTTTGGCAAGTAGAGCTAAAAAACACACACATGTCTGGTTAAGTTCTAAAAATGCCGAATACTTCTGACCAACCCTCTTTTTTACAGTTATACTAACAAAGGGAGACAAATACTTGGTATTTAGTAATACTTTAACCTTTATCAATTCAGTTGTAAAGCGCATTTACACACACTTTGCCAGCGGATGACATTTGATATTATGTTATGTCCTTATGAATAGGAACAGCGTTTTATTGTTCAATACCTATGTATAATTACGATTTATATTTGAACAAATTTACATTGATATATTTATAATAGTATGACGGGTAAAGATTATATCTATTCAAAATGATTTCCTTTGTCAAACTTTATAGAAATGGATCAATGCATGCTTTATGTAGTAATCGTCTTGACCAATAACTAGGTACAGTCTTTAGTATGTTTTACAAAGGTTCGTTGAAAAATAACCAATTAGTATACCAATAGAGCACTGATTGATGTACTCCTAGTAGATAAATATCGTTGATTTATTCATAAATGAATTAATGTTTTGGTGAATGAATGAATGAATAAATGAATGAGTGAAAGAATGAACGAATTTAATGAATAACGAATCTATAAATACATGGATGAAAGAGTAATTAATTAATATATAAATGAATAGATATGGAATGGATAATTGAAAGAAGAAAGAAAAAAAAGGGAAAAACCAAACACAGGAACGAACAATGATGATCGAAAGAAAGAATAAATGAACACTGAATGAATGGATGCAGTTATCAGTCTACCAATACATGAATGAATGAAATTTTGTTATTATGGTAAACGTGTCGATATATAAGTGAAAACTTTGATTGATAGGTTAATTTTAATATCTTTAAAAGAAAAAAGTATGGACAAATGAATAAATGAATGAACGAACACATGAATGAATATATGCATGAATAAAAAATAATAATTATACATGAATAAATGGTAAAATATATTTGAATAAATTAATGATTGAATAAATGAATAATAAATAAATAGTCATGTATTTGTATTAATGAGATTGAAGAAAAAATAAAAACTGCTTAAATCATGATTGGATGAATGAACGAACGAATGTTTTAACGAATAAAACGAATTAAGAATGAATAAATAAATTAATGAATGAATTAATGTGGAATGAATGAATAAACGGACGAATGAATGGAGGAATGATATAATGAAAACAGAAATGATGTTATCAATCAATCAATCATTCTAAGATGCAGTAAAGATACATTAATAAATGAACTAATGTATTTCATGTCATAAAAATGAATTGAAAATGGAGATTTTAGATGTATGGATTGATAATTTTGAGGTAAAAAATGAAGGGATGATGAACGCATGAATGAATAAAAATATTACATGAACGAATGCATGAATGAATAAAGGAATACAGGAACAAATGCATGTATGAATACATAAATGAATGAACGAAATGATTAATAAATAAATGGATGGATGGATGGTCTATTTATGTGCAATTAATGAAAATGGCGAAATGAATGAGTGAGCGAGCGACCATAATTTGTGAATGAGTGAATAAAGAAGAAATAAATGAAGCAGTAATGAAAAAAGAATTAATAAACATGTATCAGCACACGATATAAGCACAAAAGAAATATGAAGACCTGGAGAATACATGAAGAATAAATGAACGCCAAAGTTGTAGTAATAATGCCACTTACGTTCGTATACCGGGTAAGTCACAAAGCCATAAAAGTAACACTTAAAATCAGTATTATTCAATATAATGATATTATTCACTCCGACATAGCATGTTCTAATGTTCATGCATTAAATAATCGTTGTTAATAACAAACAGTGGTGCGCGTCTTCGTAACCACGCACATATCACGTGATACAATTGATTGGTGTAAATTGTGCAACGCATCGAACTGAATACACACAATCTTACGGTTGTAAAAAAACATAATCAGTCAAGCAAAACGTTTATAATACACACATTTGTAAAGAATGTAATTTTGCATTATTATCACAAACACCAGGGGTGGATTCAGGATTTCGGTTTAGAGGAGGCGTACTTAGGGGCGGCAACACAAAATGTAAGAGTTAATTGGGGAGGCGGGGTGGGGGGGGGGGGGGGGGGGGGGGGAGAGAGGCGTGCGCCGTTTTATTTAAAGAGTAAATCCCAGATCCGCCATTGTTTTTACACAACGAAAAAATAAATACGCAGACTGGGTGCTTTTTTGGTAAGAATAATATTGAATTGAATACTAAACGTCTTGTTAGTTATCGTCATTTTTATGCTATTGAGGGCTACCAAACGACCACTTAACGGTAATAACATATTTCTTATTTCCCGAGATCCCTGAATGTTAACTAGTACTCGAGCACATCCATTTTCGCAAGTAGCTGATAACTTTCCCACTTGAATGACCGGTGATAGACGAATCATCACGAAGACTGTGGCACGACCACTGACTTGTCCCAGCTATAAGTAAGAGCATATAATAATAGTGCATGAAATAGATCTAGTAGTACTCGTAGAACAGTAATATTGTGACATGTTGTAGAAAATAAAGTACATTGGTGGGGAAAGCGAAGCAGTTGCAGCATACGTGATATAATAAGTAGTAGTAATGGTGTAGTAGTAGATATGAAGAAAAGTAAGAAGAAGAAGAAGTAGGTGTAGTTACTGAGGTATAAACAATATTTAAGTATTAAAAACAATAACAGTAGCATTAAGTGCAACAGCAGTTGTAATAGTTTTAGCAGCAACAACATCAGGGGCAACAACATTATTATAAATATAAGTAGCAGTTATGGTAGTATCAGAAACAGTGAGTGCCTGAGGGGAAGAAAGCGACAACAGATAATTCTACAGTAGCAGTTTGTAAAAGTGGAAGTAGCAAGTAGTAGAAGTAACAGTTATAATTAGGGGAGCACGGGGATGTGGCAGTAGCAAGTAGTAGATGTAACAGTTATAACTAGGGGAGAACGGGGTTGTGGCAGTAGCAAGTAGTACAAGTAAAAGTTATAATTAGGGGAGAACGGGGATGTGGCAGTAGCAAGTAGTAGAAGTAAAAGTTATAATTAGGGGAGAACGGGGATGTGGAAGTAGCAAGTAGTAGAAGTAAAAGTTATAATTAGGGGAGAACGGCGTTGTGGAAGAAGCAAGTAGTAGAAGTAAAAGTTATAACTAGGGGAGAACGGGGTTGTGGCAGTAGCAAGTAGTACAAGTAAAAGTTATAATTAAGGGAGAACGGGGATGTGGAAGTAGCAAGTAGTAGAAGTAAAAGTTATAATTAGGAGAGCACGGGGATGTCGCAGTAGCAAGCAGTAGATGTAACAGTTATAACTAGGGGAGAACGGGGTTGTGGCAGTAGCAAGTAGTACAAGTAAAAGTTATAATTAGGGGAGAACGGGGTTGTGGCAGTAGCAAGTAGATGAAGTAAAAGGTATAATAAGGGGAGAACGGGGATGTGGCAGGAGCAAGTAGTACAAGTAAAAGTTATAATTAGGGGAGAACGGGGATGTGGCAGTAGCAAGTAGATGAAGTAAAAGTTATACTTAGGGGAGAACGGGGATGTGGCAGTAGCAAGTAGTAGAAGTAAAAGTTATAAATAGGGGAGAACGGGGATGTGGCAGTAGCAAGTAGTACAAGTAAAAGTTATAATTAGGGGAGAACGGGGTTGTGGCAGTAGCAAGTAGATGAAGTAAAAGTTATAATTAGGGGAGAACGGGGTTTTGGCAGTAGCAAGTAGTAGAAGTAAAAGTTATAATTAGGGGAGAACGGGGTTGTGGCAGTAGCAAGTAGTAGATGTAAAAGTTATTATTAGGGGAGAACGGGGTTTTGGCAGTAGCAAGTAGTAGAAGCAAAAGTTATAATTAGGGGAGAACGGGGTTGTGGCAGTAGCAAGTAGTAGAAGTAAAAGTTATAATTAGGGGAGAGCGTGGATGCGGCAGTAGCAAGTAGTAGAAGTGAAAGTTATAATTAAGGGAGAACGGGGATATGGCAGTAGCAAAAAGTAAAAGTTATAATTAGGGGATAACGGAGTTGTGGCAGTAGCAAGTCGATGAAGTAAAATTTATAATTAGGGGAGAACGGGGATGCGGCAGTAGCAAGTAGTAGAAGTAAAAGTTATAATAGGGGGATAACGGGGATGTGGCAGTAGCAAATAGTAAAAGTTATAATTAGGGGAGAACGGGGATGTGGTAGTAGCAAGTAGTAGAAGTAAAAGTAGGGGAAAACGGGGACGAATGTGCAACATGTCGAATGTATCACACGCAATGAAACGTCACAACTACATGTTTTGAGCGCGCCATTTTTCAAACAACTTTTAATAAATGTGTCAGCACTGTTAATCCGTAAATGACGAAGCAGTGCAGTAACATTTAATTTCGTGGCCAGTAAGTATATTTTTATATACGTATTGTCTTTAATTGTCTACTATTAATCGCATTTTAACTGTTTTTATATCAGAGTATTCAGCAGATTTTATTTTGTAAATCCGTCGTGGTATATTGTAGGTGTATAACAATACGATACATGTAAACCTGGCGTGGTATATTGTAAGTGTACAATATACCACGCCAGATTTACATGTATCTTATTGTTATACACCTACAATATACCACGCCTTATTTACATGTATCTTATTATTATACACCTACAATATACCACGCCTTATTTACATGTATCGTATTGTTATACACCTACAATATACCACGCCTTATTTACATGTATTGTATTGTGATACATCTACAATATACCGAGGCAGATTTACATGTATCATATAGTGATACACCTACAATATGCAATGTCAGATTTACATGTATCGTGTTGTTAGACACCTACAACATATCACGCCTGGTTTACATATATCGTGTTGTTATACACGTATAATATACCACGCCAGATTTACATGTATCGTATTGTTATACACCTACAATATACCACGCCAGATTTACATGTATCGTATAGTTATACACCTGCAATATACCACGCCAGATTAACGTGTATCATATTGTAACACCTAAAATATACCACGCCTGGTTAACAATGTATCGTCTTGTTATACACCTACAATAAACAACGCCTGGTTTACATGTATCGTGTTGTTATACACCTACAATATTCCACGCCATATTTACATGTATCGTATAGTTATACACCTACAATATACCACGCCAGATTTACATGTATCATATTGTAACACCTAAAATATACCACGCCTGGTTTACAGTGTATCGTCTTGTTATACACCTACAATATACTACGCCATATTTACATGTATCGTATCGTTATACATTTACAATATACCACGCCTGGTTAACATGTGTCGTATTGTTATTCACCTACAATATACCACGCCTTATTTACATGTATCATATTGTAACACCTAAAATATACCATGCCTGATTTACATGTATCGTGTTGTTATACACCTACAATATACCACAACTGATTTACATGTATCATTTTGTTAAACACCTACAATATACCACGCCAGATTGCCATGTATCGTATTGTTTTACAACTACAATATTCTACGCCTGGTTTACATGTATCATATTGTAATACACCTACAATAAAGCAGCCAAATTTATATATTTATATGTATCATATCGTTATACACCTACAAAATATCACGCCTGGTTAACATGTATCGTATTGTTATGCACCTACAATATACCACGCCTTATTTACATGTATCATATTGTAATACACCTACAATACACAACGCCAAATTTACATGTATCATAGTGCTAAATACCTACAATATACCACGTCTGGTTTACATGTATCGTTTTGTTATACACCTACAATATACCACGCCTGATTTCCATGTTTCGTATTGTTATATACCTTCAATATACTGCGTCAGATTTGCATGTATCGTTTTTTATACATATACAATATATAACGTCTGATTTACATGTATCGTATAGTTATACACGTACAATACATCACGCCTGATTTGCATGTGTCGTATTGTTGTACACCTACAATATACTACGCCAGATTTACAAGTATCGTATCATTATAAACCTACAATACACCACGCCTGATTTACATGTATCGTATTGTTATACACCTACAATACACCACGCCTGATTTATATGTATCGTATTGTTATACACCTAAAATATACCACGATATATATACATGTATCGTATCGTTATACATCAACAATATACCACGCCAGATTTACATGTGTCGTATTGTTATACACCTACAATATACCACGCCTGATTTACATATATCGTATTGTTATACACCTACAATATACCATTCCGGATTGACATGTATCGTATTGTTTCACAACTACAATATAGCACGCCAGATTAACATGTATCGTATTGTTATACACCTACGATATAACCCGCCAGATTTACATGTATCATATTGTTATACACCTACAATAAAACCACGCCAGATTTACATGTATCGTATCGATATACACTTACAATGCACCCCGCCTTATTTACATGTATCGTATTGTTATACACCAACAATATACCACGCCTGATTTACATGTATCGTATTGTTATACACCTACAAAATACCACCCTATATTTACATGTATCGTATCGTTATACACCAATAATATACCACGCCAGATTTACATGTATCGTTTTGTTATACACCTACAATAAACCACGCCTGATTTACATATAATGTATTGTTATACACCTACAATATACCACGCCAGATTTACATATATCATATCGTTATACACCTACAATATAGCACGCCAGATTTACATGTATCGTATTGTTAAACACCTACAATTTACCCCGCAAGATTTATATGTATCATATTGTTATACACCTACAATGATCCACGCCTGGTTTACATGTAAAGTATTGTTATACACCTACAATATACCACGCATGATTTACATGTATCGTATTGTTATACACCTACAATATACCACGCTTGATTTACATGTGTCGTATTGTTATACACCTACAATATACCACGCCAGATTTACATGTATCGTATTGTTATACACCTACAATATACTACGCCTGATTTACATGTATCGTATTGTTATACACCTACAATATACCACGCCAGATTTCCATGTATCGTATTGTTATACATCTACAATATAGCACACCTGATTTACATGTCTCATATTGTAATACACCTACAACATACCACGGCAGATTTACCTGTATCGTATTGTTATACACCTACAATATACAACGCCTGATTTACATTGATCATATTGTAATACACCTACAATGTACCACGGCAGATTTGCATGTATCGTATTGTTTTATACTTTGTATTATGATATCATTCAATAAACAGTTTTTTTTAAGTCTACTAAAATAATAAATTTAGAACACGGCTTAGATCTTATGCACATTAAGTTGCTAAATTCTTATAGAAGACATTCTTCATTAATTTGGATTATGCCATTAAAGGGGGCAGTGATACATGTAACAATCAGCTCTCTGAGAGTCAAACAACATGCCAAGGTCAAACTGTGATATACTTAAAGGCTGATATTGGTCCACATTGTTTTCATAATCTATACAATATTAAGTTTATAAGCTAGAGTGCACATTATTTACCATCTAAGCATCACAACCGTTACCGTATCTTATTAAATAGTTAATGTGTAGGATATATTTTACGGAGGAAAATAACATGTTTGTCTAAGGACATGTTAAGACTTTTTATAACCGTATTCTATATGCTAGACTAGACGATGTCACAATTTGCGTATCTTATTGCGTGTTTAAAATTATCTAAAATTTAAAACTTACAAAAGTTGATGTGTATATGATAATGCGATACCCCTGAAATTGTATTAAATTTAAATATCTCGGTTAAGTTTGGATTTGTGTCGGACATTGATAGAGCAGTGGTTACAGTGGTTGTATTAACCAAATAAACCGCATAACTGAATTTATTAACTTATTGTTATTCTTCTAAGTTTTTTTTGTATTTTACATGGGCTCCTAGCCAGTTTATCAAATGATAAATTTTGAAGCACGTATATTCCTCTTTTATTGAATATTGATTACTTGAATACTTAGCATCATTTTTATGCTATTGAGGGCTAACAGATGATCAATTAACCTAACCACTGTTTCCTGAGATCCTGAAAAGTTAGCCAATACTCAAGCACAACCATTTACCAAGTAACTGATAATTTTCCCACTTGAATCAGCAGTGAGAGACAAATGATAATGAGACATATTGTCGTATATCAATCATCACGGTGATTGTTACTGGGCGGGGATTAGTGATCACGACCCCTGAATTGATAGTCAGACTGAGTTCATCGGGCCTTTGAATTACAACACTTTAACAATTCACATATAAGGCTGACCATACCGAGATATGAATGATAACAATACACGATGATTACTGTAAAGGTCTATTCATTTTAAACTGTACAAGAGGTTACAACTAACGTGGTCATATCCCCTGCCACCTCGTTAACCCTTAGAGGCATTTCCAGAGAAGTGGATTTAAGTTATGCAAAATGAAAAAGTCACCAAGCACAGAAATCACATGTAAATGCCGCAAACTGAAATACGTAGCCTACTGTAATTTGACACATTGTCTTGTCCCTGTGAATACTGGTGTGATGTTCTAAATCGAACCATAAATATGTAAGTTATAACTCCAAAACAAAAGAAAAACTATCTTTGAAGAACAGACTCATTCCCACGACACATTGTCTTGTCATAGTAAATTTGTGTGCCAAGTTATTTAAAAATCAAATAACAACTAAAGAAGATAAGGTCTGAAGAGCAGCAGACGGAAGGATCTGTGACCTTGATCTTTGACGAACAGACCCAAGTCAGTCGCATGACACATCGTCTTGTCATAGTGAATATTTGTGCCAAGTTATTTAAAATTCCAATCACAACTAAAGAAGATACGGTCCGGACAGGACGAAACACATTGGATTTTCAAATACTTGACCTTGAGCTATGACCTTGACCTTTGACGAAGAGACCAAAGTCATTCGCATGACACATCGTCTTGTCCTAGTGAACATTTGTGCCAAGTTATTTTAAATTCCCATCACAACTGAAGAAGATACGGTCCGGACAAGAGGAAACACAGTATACACATTGGATTTCCAAACACTTAACCTTGAGCTATGACTAAGACCTTTGACGAACAGACCCCAGTCATTCGCATGACACATCGTCTTGTCCTAGTGAACATTTGTGCCAAGTTATTTAAAATTCCAAACAAATCTAAAGAAGATACGGTCCGGACAAGAGGAAACACAGTGTATACATTGGATTTCCACTTAACCTTGAGCTATGACTAAGACCTTTGACGAACAGACCAAAGTCATTCGCATGACACTTCGTCTTGTCCTAGTGAACATTTTTGCCAAGTTATTTAAAATTCCAATCACAACTGAAGGAGATGCGGTGAGGACAGTATGGGACGCACATACGAACGAACGCAGCCCATTTCTAGATAAAACGATTATTTCATGCATAAAATAAATCAAATATCTTGCATTGTTAAAAGTAAACATGAATATCATTAAATGATAAAAACGTAATATTCCAGGTAAGGTCTGGTCTGCCAAATTATTGATCATATTGAGATAATATATAAATAAATAATAAAAAAGAAAGAATTGATACATGTAAAACATGAAAGCAATTTAAAATGATACTTTTCGTTTTGATTTAATGTTTTTACACAAGATTAAAATAACTGTTTGGAAAGATCAAAGAGTTAGGGCTGGATTATAAGAAGTATGGAGGTTGTGTTCTGTATATATCAAATATGACCCAATGCTAATGATTTGTAAATAAAGCATGTAAGGACACTATATAGCATGTGTTGAAACATGTCATGTGGATTCTAAGAAAATGTTGCTAAATGAAAACGTTCTCCAATAGGCCACAACAAGCTAAAAACAACGGTACTAACGTGTAACAATACGTAATTAATGAAATACGGACAAACAGCTATCACAGTAAAGTCAAATCGTTGCAACTCGGCGGAGAAAACAAAAAGATGAGGTTACTGTATGGAGGAAAACACTGGCAAGAATATAAATTTGGTTTATTTTTCATAAAATAAGAACCTTGTTTTAATGATATAATGTGCGATGGAATTTTAGAATTTACCGAGACAGATTTAATATAATACATGTATATGATACTGTATGGTTAAAACTGATTATGAACATGCAAAAGAAATATCTTATTTACAGCTACATGTATCACTACCTGATAGGTGACGATTATTGAGATGCATACACTTTAAAAGAAAGGTGCGCTTTGTAGCGTGATTCTTATGTGAGTGTTAGTAAAAATAATTTATTGGAAGAGTGCAATTCGGTTATTATAAAGTACAGGGACTACTGGATACAATGCTAGGGATGGAAGGGTGAATACTCAATTGAATACATTTATTATTGACTGTTGCATCTTCCATGATCCTAGTTCTAATCGTTGATAAAAATTTTCATGTTCACCCGAGACGAATATGGTAAAACAGAAAGAGGAAGTTGCCAGTGGTGTAATGCCTATAACGAACCAAACAGTTGTTATTGTCTCTTATGTTTATAAAGACACAGGTGCCGTGAGTTCGAATCTCAGTCCGGCAGCAGTCTTTGTGGTGATTAAAATACAACAGTTCGTCTCAATGCCATCCTTCTCTTACCGGAAATTCCAGTGAGAACATTACCTGTGAAGATGGGTGTTTAATGACCCTATCTGTTGACAACGACCCCACCTTTATTACTTACGTTTTGGACAGAGCTGGTGCACATATTTTGTGAATTAACATTGAGCTTAACATCTGGTCCATATTTTATCAAATCCATTATGTCAATAATTGATGCGAATTCGTGCTGTAGAATTCTTAACGAATTATGACGACCATCATGGCCCTTTCGTTTATTGTTACATAGTGTTTGTACGCCTATCAGATTTTGATGGTTACAGGTTATACTTCAAAATGTCTCTAAAAGGGAATCAGATGTTCACCTTTTGTCGGCATAATCCCACCTGCATTATATGACTCAGACGTTTGAACGTTCTTATAATGTTAGACCTTATAAATTCTTAACTAAATGATCACGCAGGTATCTTATTTATCCTGTGTTATGTTCTAATTTACTTCAAGTGCATTCATTTTGAAGTAAATAAAACGATCAGATTTCAATTTCTGATACACATTTTAACATGCTAATAACATTAATATAAAGAATAGTAGGAGAAGACGCACGCAAGCGCGGAGATTGCATTTAGTTAAAGGAAATAGTACATGTAGGTATTCTTATTGGAAGTCATTGACATACACAAAACACATGGCTGTTGGACAAATAAAAAGCGTGAACGTCAAAATGTTACTAAGTATTACTGCTTTTAGTTTATAAATAATAGCAAAAGAGTTTCACTAACGAATCTAGAGGGTTGACAGGCGGTCAGGGTCGCACCACCACCGCCGCAACTGATTTTTTAAAAAATCTCTATAACATAAACGTTTTCGAAAAATAATGCTAGTGTGTTGGACGACCTTAAAATCTGGTGGACCCTTGCCCGAGCATACGAGTTTTCGTACAAATTTTTTAGAATGAATGATAAATATGACTGTTTTTTTTTAAACAACGAGACACACACACGAGCCCCCACCAACAGAAATAGGGTGAAATGAATTTCTGATCTACTGGATTTACTAGAAACATGGCAAAAATAACCTGCAACCGTCCCGGAACATTTGAGAAGTTATTAAATGGTAATTTTCTGTTTATATCAGCAGTACAATGTAAATAATGCCCCTTGTTCGTCATACGTTCACAGAATACCACCCTTATGCATTTGATAATTACGTGTGTTCAGTTGAGCCGTCGTCGTGGTAAGCTAGGTATGATTGTTGGTGCGTTTGAGTATATCACTTTCAGGAATGTTCTCAAATCTCCGAATAACTCAATCGTCTACAGTTTTGCAATCACAATCTTGTTGAATTTTATTTTAGTATAGAATGACTTCATGTGTAGGATTATTGACCGACCCTCGTTAATCAATATGTTTAGCAATTATTGGCACGGAAGCTCAGAGCTAGGGGTTGTTTATTTACTGTTAATCTCCAAAGGGTTTCAAACTTATTTCTAGAGGTTAAATGTATGGTGAGTTCGAAACAAATTTTTAAAAAACGGCTCTTATCTCAAACGTTGTTGTAACGTTTTGTCACAAACTCCAGAGGTCCGCCAAAATGGCGCCATATATTGAAATTCATGTTATGCTATATAATCTGCAAACTCTTAAAATTCATATCTATTGTGTTGTTGTTTGTTGTATGACAATGATTTAAGGTGAATACAAGTAAAAAAGTGGTTGATTAATTAAGTCCAAATACATGAAAGGGCCAAAATCGCCACAAATATAAGAACAATTATGTTTTCTACAAATATTTTTTGTTTCATTTTATTATTTTTTAATATTTGATTTATAAAAATCAACAACAAAAAGGTCCTTACACTACATATCTGTTTCTCTTGAATTCAAATATAAGTTTGTTACTTTTTCTTTCTGTTTATTTATATATAAAATAGACATAACATTTTAGTATGTATGTGAATCTCCTTTTTTTTTATGAAATATATGCAAATGAGAAATATATCACTAATATTTAACAAATCCAAAAACTGAAAACTCATGTTTTATAAAATTTAAGAAGTAGTTATTCTTTTGTGTTTTCTGGTTCTCAAATATAGTTCAATTTTACTAGAAAAATATAAAAAGAACAAAGGTATCTTTGATAGTTTTTTCAATGTCTTCTCCTGGTTTTCAATATACACCATCACCACATACATTGTGGAATTTTTGTTTTATTTTGGAAGGCTTTAGTATACTTATGATTTAAGTATCATGGGGGCATAGACGCGCATGCTCTGTGAGTTAATTACACACCTTACTACCAATAGTGTTAAATTGGAAAATCGTTTTGATTTTGTTTACAGACGAGTAACCCAAAATACTAGTATAAAATATAAATGAACTTTAAACGAAGTGCTCGCAGAACTATATAAACATATCAGGATCTCAGTTTATTGGTAAACTAGTACTAATTGAACCAAAGTGTTTTAATATGGCGAAATATATATATAGATATTATATATGAAATAGATTCAAAGTGTGCTATATTACTAGCATTATGAACTCTTTCCGAATGTTGACTTATTTTAGTCGTTAAACTGCTAAACCATTTAATTAATGGTTGTTATCAATCAACTCATCAACTGAATAAATTATCAACAAAAGATAATTTATTACTATTTTAATTCGGATCATAATGTTAGTACATAAGAGAAAATTTGGACTGATATTGGAAATTTTAGATGTATCTTTTGATGGATGAATTAGAGGTCAGGTAAGCTTAATAATTAGATAATAAAATAAATGCACTAATGATGATGAATGCATATATGAATGAATGAATGAATGAATGAATGAATGAATGAATGAATGAATGAATGAATAAATGACCAAACGAACAAGCAGTGAACTAGCAAACGAGCATATAAACAATTACAATTCAGAATGAATTAGCAAATGTATAATTTGAATTAAAGTAAAATGGATAAAGTTATACATGAACAATTTCAATAATGAATTGACAAAACAATGAACAGACAATGAAACGAACGATTAATAAATGAATGCGTGAACGATATTGTGAACGAAAGGTTCAATAAAATATTAATTTTGATACGAACACATTACACGACGTTATATTCTTTTAAATTATAGTCTATATTTATTAATATATAGAAAGGTTTTAAATTGGTTATGTAAAAAAACTACGGTAGCGCAACGAGTTTTCTCGTAATACAAGTGGCTACATGGACGGGCTGGTGAGCAAGTGACCGAGTAATGAAGAAATGTTGAATAAAGAAATGAATGAATGTACATGTTTCAACAAATGAGCAAACAACGAATGCGAATGCCAGGTCCCTTTGTCTTTGTTATTTCAATATTCCTTGTATGGTTGTAATATGTTAGTATTTTGTATTTTGATATTCTAATTATGTATTGCTTTATACTGTATGTACTTATGTTTTTCACATCGTTAAACTAAGTATTGAATTGACTTGTAATATATTAGCAATTAATTACGTTTTAACTAAACGGTAAGAACTAACTAACTAAAGAATGAATAAAGAATAACTAATCGTCAAAGTTGTAGTATTTATGCTACTTACGTTTTTATACCCGGGTAAGTCACAATGACGTTAAAATAGCACTTAAAAACATTATTATCCAATATATAAAGTTAACATTCACTCCGAAATATAAAGCTTTTAATCCTGTTTTTCCCCATATTCGTGCATACTTTTCAAAATCATTTGAATTTATCCACAAACTTTATTACGTTGTAAATATCAAACAGCGATGCGCATATCTGTAATATCATACACATATCACGTGATACAATTAGGAAGTTACATGGATTGGTTTAAAGCATGAAACGCACTCACACGAATACACACGATTCTATATTTGCCAAAAATTAGATAAATACCAGTCGACAAAAACTTTATACGTATGCAATGGTGCATTTCTAAAGAAGATACCACTAACATTTTGCATAAACTGGTGTATTATTTCATTAGCGCAAATATGCAGACGGAGAGTTTATTTCAATATTTAATACTAGTAGGAGCATGTGTTTAATAGTAGCACATGACGTAGTAGTATGTTCACAATAGTGCATATTTATACAAACATTTCAATAGAAACATTTCCAATTTTAGAGAGAGAGAGAGAGAGATTGTGCCCCGTGTGTCAAACTTATAATATCAAATGGATCTGTAAGTTTGGAATAATAATAAACATAATGTCCCAAGCAATATTGGAAGAAAAATCACTACATAAAATGAGTTAGTTAATGTTATTTATCTAAAATATAACCGCAGCGGTGGTCTAAGCGTAAACTAGGCAAATTAGCAGAAGAAGTAACAGTAACTGCAGCCATATCTACAATAATATCAGACACATTTGCATTCACAGGAACAACAGCAGTAGGTCCAGGTACAACTATAGCAGCATTTTAGCACTAGTAATACTATAGCGTCTAAATATCGTATGGGCTTATTAGCCTTTACAAGGCGAGAACCAACGCCACGCGTCCCGCTACAGTACCGAAACATTCTTTCAAAAACTCGTTCTTCTTCTTCTTTTTCCTGGTAAAGTGCAGGGCCCACTCTAAGGCATAGACACACTTGTCGTTGTGAGGTGCAAAAATGTAGATTAAATATTTAAAAACAGATAAAAATATGGATGGCGTTGACTAATGATGGGCGGCCAGGCCGGACTTGAAACCTTCTATGGTCTATGCAGTGTCTATGCGATCTGGCAGCTAGTTCCATAGGCGGATACCAAATTGGAAAAAGCTGTGTCTGTAAATGTCCGTCCACAGAAAAGCTGCATGTATCTGGAGGAATGTTCTCTGGTAAATGGTACAGTGGGTGGAGGTATATGACTGTTTGAATGTATATCAAGTTGTGGCTGATCCTGTATATCATGGCAAGCTTAGCATGTTCTCTTTTCTATTGCAGAGGTGGCCGCCACTGAAGTTTGTCCATCATGTTGCTGGTGCTGCTTCTATTCCTGTAGTCTCCATACGGGAATCGCGCTGCCCTTCTTTTGCCTGCCTCCAGTTTGTTCATGTTAGCTGTGGTAATGGGGACCCAGGCCGAAGTCGCATACTTGAGGATAGGGCGAACCAGTGTTTTGTAAGTTTGAGCCTTCACTTCGGTTGGGCAGCTGGCTATATTCTTTTCTCAAAAAGGCGAGTCTGCTGTTGGCCTTCTTTTTGATGGCATCAACATGACTGTTCCGCAGCATTGATGGTCACTACCAGGTATCTTTCATTCGAAGCGAGATTGAGGGTCTGTCCATGTATAGTGTACTGCTTGGCGATGGACCTCCTCCTGTGGGTTATCCGTTTGACCTCGCGCTTGGATGGGTTGAGCAGTCGGCTTCCAATTGTTCCAGGCTTCTTAGGTATTCCTGCAGAATGCCAATTCCTGCAGAATGTCAGAGTCGCGTTCTGATTTGGTTCTTCTGTAACGCAGGCTTTCATCTGTGAATAGTGTGTTTGTATACGAGGCTCTCCCATGCATGTCGTTGATATACAGGAGGAACAACAGCTACTGTATTACTACTGCTACTATTGCTGTTTCTACTGCCATCAAAACATACTGCTTCTACTATTACTACTACTTCTTCTACTGTTATTCCAACTACTACTTCCTACCTAAAGGTCTTACTAATTTTACTATTGCTATTTATTGCCATTGTCCATTATTTCTACTATTGCTTCTGCTATAATCAATAATTCTATTACTACTGATAGTACCTGCACTGCATCTATTATTAAAACTACTTCCACTGCTACTTTATGTTCTACTAATACTGCCTCTTCTGCTGCTGTTACTACTACTGATTCTTCTAAAGCTGCTACCTACTACTACTGGTGCTATTCCTATTGCCACTACTGCCCACTCTTGCTACTGCTACTATTGTTATACTGTTTGTTTAATTTTCTACTACAACTGTCTTGATGAAAAAATAGAACTACAGGTCTATAGCGTTGTAAATATTTACACATATCCGTTCATGTTTACTAAATATAAGGATCGAGTTGCATTATAATAAAATGTGCTTGACTGTAATATAACCAGGACACCCATTCTTTTGTGTTCACGCAGTGTTTTGTCAGGCTTGAATGAATAGTAAATTCAGCTTTAAAGGAGTGTACGATATCAATAAAGCTTTATCCTGCTCACCAAATATTATATACAGTGTTTATTTTTCCTCAAGTCACTGTTCAAGTTTTTTTAATTGTTCATGACCAAATAAATAGATGAAGGTAACAAACTGAGTAAGATTGAAACATACCTTTTACTATATTTAAAATAGTCAATCATTAATTAGCACTTACTAATCGTTTGAAGTAAACTATTATTTTATCGGCAATATGTTCATGTATATCAGATCTAAGTGTATATTTTGATGCGTCTTAGATAGAGAATAGTCGCAGTATATAACTGGTATTAAATTGACGAGTACACTTTTTATAAACTAGGACTATTTCAAATGAAATATCTTTCAGTTTACAAGTATGTGAAATAATAACACATCTATATAATTATGTTACAGTGAAAACCCCTAAATAAGTATTACAATGTTCACGAAACCAGAGGGTATTTAATTTGCCGGGCCCGTTAAGCTCAGTCGTTAGCGCGTCTGACTATCAATCGAGGGGTCGTGAGTTCGAATCCCCACCTGCCACAATCTCCGTGATGGTTGATGTTATCATTCGTCTCTCACCGCTGATTTGAGTGGGAAAGTTATCAGTTACTTGCGGAGATTGGGTGTGCTCGAGTGCTAGTTAACCTTCAAGGATCCCAAGAAACAGTGGTTAGGTTACCTGATTGTTAGACCTCGATAGCATAAAAAATTAAGCTAATTATTCAATCAATCAACCAGTATTTAGTTTAATCTTTAATAGGCATTCACCCAATCATTTTCACTTAACACTATTATGGAACGTAACAAAGTACAACAGAGCAGAGTAAAGAGCTGAGAATAGATTAGAGCAGAACAGAACAGATAATATTACATACATAATATTTAAACATTGATTAAAATGTAATTTTATTCACCGTTATATACACAAACAATACAATCTGGTACATATATGAGTTGTGCACGAGTATCACTAGCAATATAGATCTAGATCTAGTGTCTCGTTATATACATGATATCATAGTTGGGATCTAGCAAAGCTGACCTATCGGTCTTGCACCGAATTAGGTATTGTTCGGTAAGTAGAACACCTCATAATATGTACGGTGGATTATATAGACAATATTATTTACCAATATCAAACAGAAGACGGTTGTGTACGTAATTAAGTTAAAACATTAAATGTGTTGCAAAACCAGCTTAAAGTATGTAAACTGAAAATATCTATCGCATCATTGCAACTGTGTATGATTAACTTAAAACCGTACTTAAACTACATGTACATGTAACTAGAGTATATCGTTATCGTTAAGGGGTATCGTCTCGCTAGCTTAGGTCATTCGAAGCATTAAAACAACAAGTGATATGCCGAACATTGATTGTATGGTTAAACAGGGATATATTCAAAATATCTGCTTTTCGTCTTTAAATACGGAAGGTTTAGTTATAACATAATAGAGCCTTAAACCGATGATTTTGAGATGATACCATCTTTGTTAATATACCCTAATAGTCAACACGGTAAAACAATTTTAAATAATATAAATAATATTCGGCCGGATAACATGAAGTGTTACCGATACTTTCATCCTATCTGTCTAACTATCTGTCTGTCGGTTAGGTTGTTGGTCGTTGGTATACTAATGCGAGGTTTTTTATGAAACACCCATTTTTGTGTTATTTGTATGTTTTTCTATTTATAAGCCATTATGTCAGCCTAAACGTCTGTCCGACTTTAGGTCAAAACGAGACAGATTCGCTTAATATGTTATATTATAAAGATTCTATAAATGTGCACAACATTAAATTAAAGGGTCATTATCAATGTACAAGTGTCACGTTAAAGCATTCGAAACAGTTTATGACTATGACTTCTTAAATTAATAATGTTGTTGTTTGTGTATGGTGTTGAGCGTCGCTTTCAACAATTTTCCAGTCATGTCGCGACAGTATTCTGAGCTCTGTCACACTGGAGTATCATGCCGCAGACACATTGTATGATACCCCACCTAGTCACATTATACTGACACCGGGCCGACCAGACCTAGAACTGTCCTCTAAATGCTGAGCGTCAAGCGAGGAAGCTTCTAATACCATTGTTAAAGTCTTTGGTATGTAGTTTTTCATTTAAATTTTATTAGTACAACCTATAAAAGTACATATTTGAGGTTGGAATTTGAGTGACAACACCGCTGGAATTAAAGATGTAGAATATAGTACCCTTTTAACTGTCGAACGTTTGACAATGATTGGTGCAATTGCGTGCATTATTGAATAGCTAAAATAATAATGATGTATATTAAATTTATAAGTTATTTTATTTAACGATATAGCGCAGTGAATAAGTGACAGCCGTATATTTATACATATAATGAATTAAAACATCATAACACACAAAAATAATTTGTATGATGATTCTGTATATACGAGGGGCGTTCAATAAGTTATATTGGTAATAAAATGCAATGACAATATTTGGTTTATATCTTCAAAATAATCTCTTTTAACAGAAATGCACTTGTTCAGTGTTTTAACTCATTCGAGAATTTGTCCTCAAAGTCCGTTTTATGTATATCTTTCAGACACTAAAATATCACATGTCTGTCTTTGGTAGCCACATTTTGATGCCATTCTTTCTATGGGGCATTACATTGTAAACTGATGTTCGATTTTTCTTTCTATTGCTATATACACAAATCATAGTAATCAATGCAACATGCATTCACACACCGCCGTATTTGAGCACATTTAGCAGCTATTTTTCCAATATAATTTACTGCATTGCATACGACTGTGTGTGGCAAAGATTTCGATGAAAAATATTCTGGAAATCGCACGCATTGTTTGTAGGTATCATCGGATGCACATCACACAAAACTACCAGACTGAAATTTCACGATTTACATTTTCACGGTTCGTAATTTATGGGACGAATAACATTACTTATTTGATTGATTGATTGATTGATTGATTGATTGATTGATTGATTGACTATTTAGCGTCATTTTAATTAATTGAACGTCACGCGTAGTAGTATACTCACGCGTAGTTTTATACATTACGCACGATCATGTTGAAAGGCTAGTTTGGGAAGTAGAACAACGTTATTAAAATTTAATGTTAGGACACAAAATAAAAATAACTCGTTACTCTTTAAGATCGTATACGATGATAGGTTAACTGTTTTTTTAAAGAAGGTACTAAGTTCATTATGATATGGTAGCATGAAGAAAGCACACACCCATTACAAACACATTAATAGAGATATATCAATATCAAAACCGTCCTATTTTACAAGAATCAAGATTTTTTTCTTTATTTATAATTTAAACATATAATATGTTTCTTATTACATACACATAACATAAGAAACATACAGTAAATTCAATATGTTTGAACAGTTTTATATCTAATGGATAGGAACGCTGTTATATTGAAGGCGTTATTTAGTAATACATAATTTATCTTGTTTTGGATATACACCACAGTGACTATATCTTGTGAAATCAGTAATTATATTTAATTTACCGGTGACGAAGGGCCCGTGTGTTATTTCATATTGATGTTTCTTATTTTTTGTTCAAGAATGTAAACACAAACTATAGCAATAAAACATTTGCCTGACTACATCTGTCTGTCGGTCGGTGTCTGTCTGTCTGTCTGTGTCATAGCATTATGTCGATATTTTTAATAATTGTTCAGCCATTCATTCATATGTAAATGTCGCCACGACAGAACGTTGTCCCAGTTTATTACGTTATATTGCAACCTGATCGTTATGTTTATGTATGCAAGCATAATTAAATGTGTTATATTCTAAAGTTTTATTTTCATGTCGAAGATTGTAGCAGTAGTAGTAAATATAGCACTGATAAGTATTAGTAGTAATCATAATAGCAGTAGTAGTAATAACAGCAGCAATAGAAGGAGTAGAAGTAATGCCAGCAGCAGTAATAGAGTTAGAGCAGAATAAATCTTAGTGTAATTGTTATTATTAGTTGTAGTAATAGCAGCAATAGCAGTAGTAGCAGTAATGTTAAAAGTAGCAATGTAGTTATATAAGTAGCAGTAGAAGATATAGTAATAGCAACGGTAGAAGTAGTAGTAGAAACAGCCGGTGTAGCAGAAATTTTAGTAGTAGTAACAGCTTTGGAGTTAGAATCAGTCAGTTTTAGCAGTAATAGTAGTACTACCGATATGGTAGCAGAAACAGTTTTCAAGTATGATCGAAGAGTTAGCAGTACCGATAGTAGTAGTAGTACTAGCAGTAATATAATGTAGTAGAAGAAATTGATATAGTAGTAGTAGCAGCAGCAGCAGCAGCAGCAGCAGCAGCAGCAGCAGAGTTTGTTCTAGTTATAGCATCAGTATTAGCAATAGTAGTAACAGAAGCAACAGGAGTATCAGTGGTAGAAGTTGCAACAATGGCATGAGAAGTATTACCAGTAGTGCAGAAGTAGTAATAGTAATAACAACAGTAGTAATAGTAGTGGTTAGAGAAGTAGTAGTAGTACCAGTAGTAGCAGAAGTAGTAATAGGAATAACAACAGCAGTTATAGTAGTGGTTAGAGCGTAGAAGTAGTAGTAGTAGTACCAGAAGTAGCAATAGGAATAACAACAGCAGTATTAATAGTGGTTAGAGAAGTAGAAGTTGTAGCATTGCATGTAGTAATAGCAGGGGTAGTAGTAGCAGTTAGAGAAGAAGTTGACCTAACAACTTCAACTATAGTAGTAGTAGTAGTTAGAACAACAACAGCAGTAATAGTAGCGGTTAGAGCAGTAGTAGTAGTACCAGTAGAAGCAAAAGTAGTAATAGGAATAACAACAGCAGTAATAGTAGTGGTTAGAGCAGTATAAGTTGTAGTAGTACCAGTAGTAGCATAAAAATAACAACAGCAATAATAGTAGCGGTTAGAGAAGTAGAAGTAGTAGCAGAAGCAGCAACAGGAATAACAACAGCAGTAATAGTAGCAGTTAGAGCAGTAGAAGTAGTAGTAGTAGCAATAGGAATAACAACATTAATAATAGTAGTGGTAAGAGCAGTATAAGTTGTAGTAGTACCAGTAGTAGCATAGGAATAACAACAGCAATAATAGTAGCGGTTAGAGAAGTAGAAGTAGTAGCAGAAGCAGCAACAGGAATAACAACAGCAGTAATAGTAGCGGTTAGAGAAGTAGAAGTAGTAGTAGCAGAAGTAGTAATAGGAATAACAACAGCTGTAATAGTAACAGTAAGAGCAGTAGAAGTAGTAATAGTACCAGTAGTAGCAGAAGTAGCAATATGAATGACAACAGCAGTAATAGTAGCGGTTAGAGAAGTAGAAGTAGTAGGAGTACCAGTAGTAGTATAGGAATAACAACAGCAATAATAGAAGCGGTTAGAGCAGTAGAAGTAGTAGTAGTAGTACCAGAAGTAGCAATAGGAATAACAACAGTAGTAATAGAAGTGGTTAGAGCAGTAGAAGTAGTAGTACCAAAAGTAGCAATAGGAATTACAACAGTAGTATTAGTAGTGGTTAAAGCAGTAGAAGTTGTAGCATTGCATGTAGTAATAGCAGGAGTAGAAGTTGCAGTTAGAGAAGTTGACCTTTTAACTTCAATTACTGGTACTACTACTACAACTGCCTTTACTTCTGCTTCTGCTACTACTTCCCCATATTATAATAACCACCGCTGTCGAACTCACTGCTACTGCTAAACTATGTATTACTTTTGCTGCCACTTCTACAAACTAAAACTGCTATTGTTACTGTAGAAACAGCTGTTGCCGCTTTCATCCCCTCTGACACTCACTGCTTCTGATACTACTACAACTGTTACTTATATTTATACTTATATTGCTGTATCTGCTGTTGTTGCTTTTTATACTACTATTACAACTACTGCTGCTCCTTATGCTTCGGTTATTGTTTCTTCTACTAATAGTATTACTTATACCACAAAAACAACAATTACTTCTTTTACTACGACTTATGCTGCAGCTGTTTCGCTATCTCCACTCTATATTCTACAACATGTAACAATATAACTGTTACTACGAGTACAACTTTTTCATGTACGTTTACTATATGCCCTTACTAGTAGTAGGGCCAATTCAGGGGTCGTGCCAGTCTCCGTGATGATTGATACGACATTGCATAGCATTGCCTTTCGTCCCTTACCAATGGTTCAGGTGGAAAAGTTATCAGTTACTTGTGAAGATTGGTGTGCTTGAGTACTTGTTTACTTTCCGGGATCCGAGGAAAGCGTGCTTAGATTAAGTGACCGTCTGCTAGCCCTCTGACTCGAGATCGGCGAGTCGTGGGTCCGATCCACCGCCACGACATTGTGCAATATCCTTCAGCAAGGCACTTTATGCTTAAACGTCGTGCACGGTAATGGTACTTGCGTTATAAAACTAATATCCGAAATAATTAGAAATGTTCCCGAACACTTGATCGTTTTTGGAATTATATTTACTATATATCAAAATAAAGGTCGTGGAACGATATTTTTAGTTGACTGATATAAACTATGCTATTGATATGACCTTTATATTTTAATTTAATAATAAATCACATTTACGTCATTTTCCCCGTGTCCAAGCGTAACATTTACCACGGGTCCCGGTTAAAATGTTGTGTAAAAACGGCGCGAAAGGACAGATATCAGGTCTTTTCACTAGAGAAAGTGACATAATTTACGGTTACAGACATGTGTGTTTTATTTATATAAATTATACAAGGTCGTTATCCTTTATTACAAATACAGTTGCCACATCTGTGACCGAATTTTGCAATAGCCACGTGTACAATGTACGTGCAAGTCTTTTTTAAATTAAATGTTAACAAAATAGACACCCTTCTCGCACGCACACACACGAGAAATATACACATGTGGATGTTAAAGAGTGGCCGACTAGATTTCTTAATTATTTCAGACGATTTCAATAAAAGGTTTGAACTGTTGTGATGGCAATATGGGAGGAATTTGGTCCTCAATGGCCGAATGACCTACAGTGCTGTCTCAAGAACACTTACCTTTCGCCATTGTGGTCGTTGATTTGAGTCAAGCCTGGTCCAAATATTTCATGTGAGAAGGTTTGCCTGGTATTACTTCGGGAGGGTGGTAGATTTATTCAGATACCTTACTTTGTTCGGTACTACATTATAGTTTATTTTATTATAAAATAACGTGGTGTGCGTTTATGACATCATTTAAATGCAATTTCAGTTATGCATGTTTATATGTTGTTGTTTTTATCTTTATGATTTCTCTTTATACTTATGGTATTCAATTAAAACGTTCATAAAACATTTTTCATAACAAATTATTAAGTTGAAAGATGCATTTATTTATATTATTTATAACAATTTAAACTTAACCATGTAAAAACAATAATCTGGTTGAATATATTCTCTGTATTTTGTAATATTAACCTTACAGACGGATTATTTGAAATAGATTTTTAAATAAAAATTACATATATATATTATGTCTTGGTTGCGTGCTGTTTAGTGTACATATATTATAGTTATAGTTAAGCTTTTGCAATAAACTTGGTTTAATCGTTCATTGTCGCCCACTGTATGTTTACTTCTAATTTATATGGCAGAGCTAATTTTTATATTTAATACAGAATCTAATATAAATGCGTTTTTCACAAAATCAAACTTAATAGTTGTATTAACTTCAAAATAAATGCAACCTTGAAAATGATATATCTGGGTTTACTTATCATCTGCATAATGTGTCTTACTATTATTATAAGGACTTGCTTGCATAACCTTGATACGGCTGGGTCATATCAGATATGCGTATTTCGCAATGAAGAAGTAAATCTCATTTCAAGACAAAACTGTATGCTCATTAGTTTATTTATCACGAAGTTGCAATTTTATAGATCTCGTGTGCATGAATTACTTTTGCGCGCTCACTACTGATGGCCGCTTTGGCTCATTGTGATAATTTTATCAAGCTTTATATTAATCCAGCCATAACATTTAAGGTTATTTAAACACATTGCAAAATGAACACAATATAGTAATACATACTTAGTGTAAGCAAACTAACGTGGTAACACGGGAGACACGGTAACCTGGATCATATATGTTGCACGGATAATGTAGTCTATGCTGAACGTTTGAAATGTCGCAATCATGGGTTAACTGATAGAAAATTAACTTGATACTGTTTTTTTGGTTGATACAATATTTACGGAAAGATAGGAGAGACGCTCATACAATGTTTCTGGTCCTAATTTTATTTGACATTTGGATGGATACCATCAATATCTAATAGTAATACAAATACTATGTTAGTTTGGCTGAGACACAATAAACAAGATAGCCGTGATAATTCTCTCACCCTCGACGAAAAAGAGCGTGTGCGTCGAGGAAATAAGAATCCGCACAGAAAGAGCTGAATACTGCATGTCAAACAATTATGTGTTCCAAAATATCTCACTGTTTGGGTAGTAAGACCAGAAAGCTCATAAAAAGACATAAGTTTCCTCAGTAAATAGTTAAATTCATTACAACTACCATGTGCTTAGCGATAGTGTATTTAAATAGTGAACTACTTGCATAAAATAACTTGTTTCGGACGGAAGGGAGCATATACGACCATGCAGAATCGTATCTATTCTATTCATATGAGTACAGCCAACTTTAAGTCATACAATGTATTCTGTGTTTTTAAAAGTTACAAGGGACCTAGACAGTATGTGTAGTGTTGACATAGTCACATTGCTAATTGAACTAAAAAGGCATACGTAACATAACATAGGCTTCAATCGAAGTTACATCTACTAAATACACAAAGGAAAAAAATCAGAAAAGTATCAGGCCAAGGATTGAACCAGCATTCCGTCAGTTCATAACAGTATCATCGGAGGAAAAAAAGACAATATCGCTGATTATCTAGTCTCTAAACGAAGCGTGATATGAGTCACTGATGATAAAACTTCTTTTAAGATTGTTCAAAAGTTTATTTTCAAATTTCAAAACTTGCTTGTGTAGCAGATAGTTTATACCTTTATTCTAGTTTTGTCTTACATATATATGTTTTCATATACGGCTGTTCCATACCGGGGTTAGGTTAAATCATTTATATTTGGTAGGCCGTATATTTGCGCTGGAGTTAGTCATATTATTTTAAAAAAGAAAAAATGTAATTCATGAATAAATATAAGAAAAACTGCCAGAATTCAACCAAAAATTATCACTGGATTGTCTCTTTTTATTGCACCAACAGCCATATTTACATTTATGTAGCAATAATATATATTTTCATAGTATTTTCATATACGGCCTACAACATCTCTCAATTGTTGGAATGTATGCGATACATGTATATATCAACAACATAATTATAAACAGCATGTATTGCTCTAGGCATATGAACAGTGGTTGCTTCTTTCAATACCTGCCATGATTATTTACCTATGTAATATGACCGAATAAAATACAAAGAAAATCAGTGACCGTAGTGGGAATTTGAACCAACAAAGCTTGCGCGACAGGGTAACCAACAACCGATGTCCTCGCAAAAGTGTTTTAACTGGCCAGACAGGATTCTCCCTTGAACAGGTGCGCTTAATTGAGTAGTTGCTTCCTTGTTTGTAAAAGGAAAAGAAGTGTAAAGGGAAGATAATTCTTGAAATAAATATTTGGTTTTTGCACTCTACATTTCCACAAATTGGCCAGTATCCATGTTCCAAGATTCCCTTCCATACATTTGAAGATACATTCTGGACAAGCAAATATAACAGATACAAATGGGGAGATAATTGTGTCATTATTCGAAACGAGTTTTGGCATTTATTCTCTCTGCACGTTCACACTTTGCTCTCTGTCTATGTTCAAAGTCGCGTTACATGTTCTAACATATTTTTGAAGATATGTTCCGGACAAGCAAAAAATAAAGAACGACAGTGAAGATAATTTTGTCATTATTCAAAATAGTTGTTTAGTTCTTTAACTCTACACTTTCACATACCTCTATCCATCAATACGATTAAATATTGGAATAAATCTTAAAACAAAATATTGCTGTCTTAAAACAGATATAACGCCTGGTAGCAATACAAATAAAAACACTGAGCTTTTCAAATTAAAACAATTGTGTTAAACTATGGCCTAAGTTACAAATGTACATGGGGACAGCAATTACTAAACCAGGATATGTCATTTAATTTAATAAAACAAAGACGTATTGATACTTATTTGCAATCTTGGTACTCTGAAATTTTTAATTAGAAAATTTCTCAATTGCATTACGGAAACGTTGGTATTAAATAAATACATCAATAATTTGTAACTTCAAAACTTTTTTAATTTAATTAACTTTCAATTCCTTTCTATGGAACATTTTACCTATTTGCAATGTTGTTGCTCTCCTGAAAATGCTTACTTTTCCCCCTTTCATCATGTCGCACTGTATATTATACGTTTACTATAAACAGTATATATTGTATTCATGCTAATAAAACATTCGTATTCGTTTTGTTATTGAACGTGTAAATGCTTGGTATTTGTTCTCTATAGTGCCATGTTGACTCAGTGTAGCTTGTAAGTTTCGGCTGGGACAGTCTGACAGTACATGGAGCAATGTTTACTTATAGGTGTAATCCCACCATTGATTTTTGTTCTTTATTTTATAGTAAATAATAAAAGTTTGAAGGCTTGTCATTCATAGAGAGTCCCAAATGAAAGAAGTGAAACCTACATTTTACTGTTTGTCAACCTCTGCACTATCAAAACATGATGAGAAAAGTAAGAGGCCATGTGTCATATAAGAGATTTTTTTTCTGCTCAGTGTGTACACTGGTGACAAAGTGAAAGTAGACTTCCGAAATCATGAATTCATACCCCAATTTCCAAGCATCATTTTTTTTTTCTAAATTCACAATTCAAACATGACAATGCTATCAAAATGTTCAAAATACATCAATAATGCCATTCAAATAAAAAAATGAGCATTAAAATAAGGAAAATGCATTTTTAAAGAAGAAGAATTGAGAATTATTTATAACCGCCATTATGCGACTACCCCACGGAAGCACTTCCTTTTTGCAATGGTGGCACTATGCCAGTTATAACAAAAACATAGAAACTCATCTTCTACACTGAAAGGATGTTCGTAGTAGACCTTTTCAATTTGGATTTTTTTTCAAATATAGTTAAAGTAGCGGCTTGAATTTTTGCACATTATCATAATACTATAACGGGAATATAGAAATGATAAAATCATACACCACAACGATTGCCGACACTTGCACGTGGTCACATAAATATGCACTATGATTTAAGATGGGTGCAGAAAATCGATATTCGTGTTCATTTTAGTGTTCTGTTACGGAAACTATATAGTAAAAACACTTTTGTTTAAGTATTATTATCATGCCGTGTATGAATAACGGAGAGCGCATTCGAGCAATTGGTATGTTACAAGCTGACCATTCCCTCGGACAGGTATGTGTTATAATTTATACCATAGGGTATTTATTTCATCGGTACTTAAACAGCGTGTGCTGAGAGCCAGAGGTGGACATGTTAAGTATTAATTCTTGTTTGTACTGTGATTTTGAGAGACTTTTCACATTGCTTAGATTTTATTTGATCTGATTGTCGTCATTAAGCGAATTTCAATTTTGATAATAGTGCTTTTTATTTGTTAAGTTTTATAACTTTTTGAAGTTTAATTGAAATGAAATTTCACCAAAATACGTTTTACATGTTTAGTTCAACAAACTCGATGCATAGATAGTGGAAAAATAGCCGATTAACCAAAGGTCTAGTTAGAACATCCTTTCAGTGTATGTATATGTGTACATGTAAATGTTCCATATTGTGTCTGGGATATTTTGGCACACACATGTTGCACTAAGATGTACATAATACATTGAATCAAATAATTCCACTAATATTGATAAATGTTCATGCTTTCTTTGCTCGGATGTAAACGGGAATCTGGTAAATATTATATATGTATTGCTATATGTATAATATTATGTATGTGCTTCAAAATGATGAACATTTTAAAATGTTCTTGCCTATTAACGAAAGTGAAAAATATATTTCCAAGATACGATTTCAATTTAGTATTTACATTCTTGGTGTAACCTCTTCATTGAACAATTAAAGAATTTCGTTGCTCATTTCCAATGAAAGTATAATCATAAACGGTCAATTTTTCGCTTCGGACATAGTTTTGGAATAAATAATCAGCCTGCCCAGTATTTGTAATAATGTTTGATGTCATAATTATTGATTGTTTTACATCAGGAAGCAACAGGTACTGTATAAAAGGCTGTTTGCTGTTTCGTTTACAAGTTTTAATTTGCGGATGTACATGTTACACATTAACAGATTTTCCCGCATATTGGTGCAAGGTAATATGAATAGAAACATGCAAATTATATTCGAGGTTTACTTACTTCACACGTGATAATGGTGAGAATGTTTAGTACGTTCAACAGATACCATTCATTCCTGGAATATTAGTTTTCTTTAACAATATGTATAATTGTAAGAAGCCACGGTGGTAAGTCATACTGTCATAAGGGTTCGGATAAAATAATTGTTTAGAATTATAAATAATTGCAAATACATGAAAGATAAGAGGATAGAGCCCACGACATTTCGTTTGGTAATTAAATGCAGTATCCACTACATCACAGAGGCCTCCTTAAATGTAACTAACAATTTAAATGTTTTTAACTGTTGAAATCACGTTTATTTTGATGAAAATATAATATTGTTAACAACTTTCATCATATATCACAGTGACTATGCGAAATATGAGGCCTTTCTTCCATTTACCAAAGCTATGCTCCTATCTGAAGTTGAAACAAAATTAAGGGTCTACACACATACTGGTGTTTTTTTATTTTTTAATATTTGCATCATTCAGGTATACGTTTTTTTGAAAAAAAAATTATATGCAAATGTATCAAAGCAGTGGTGAAATTTAACATTGAAAGTATTTTGTAGTTTGTGTTTCTGCTAAATATATGAGTCAGTGAACTAACAAAAGAAAATTTTAATCGTGTATGTTGTTTTGTCAAAATATGCAGATTTTTATCAGGAAAATACCCTAAAATTTACCTGTGTTTACAAACATGATTTCCTAAAAGCACAAGGTCAGTAAACACAGATATCAAATTATTTGCTTTTTTCATTGTCAATCTACTATTTCATAATTCCCTCTCTTTATCAATACAGCATATCACGATATGGCATCTACACCAATTCTGCCAAGATGGTGTCCCCTCTTACAAATTTAACACATTAGTGCAGCGTGCATTCAAACAATAGTTTATTTTATCATCTTCAACTTTTCTAAATGACAAACGTTTTGGCAATTTTTTCTTTGAAATAAAACTTTGCAAACGAAAAATTATGAAAATGTTTGTGATTAGTTGATTAACCAGAGCCCTAAATGGGTCTAAGTCGCTCACTGTCACTTCTTTTCAAATTTGAGCATTATCTTAGTTTACATAGTATTCGTATGTAAAAGTCAGTCTTTTTCTGGCCCCAAATGAACACTAGCCCCTTTATTTGAACAAACTTGAAACCTCTACTCATAGGAACTATTTATGCCAATTATAAGCAAATTTGGCTAATTTATTCTTGAGAAAAAGATTCTAATAAAATCTAAATCTTATCCTTTCTTTCAACTCCTGCTGACCCTTACGTGTATTAAGATCCCTTTAAATGATCAAGTCTAAACTGTTATGATTAAACAATGCCTCAGAAATCAAGATGTTTGAAATAATATAACCTAAAATAGATTTCATGTTTACCCATAATATTCCTTTGTAAAAATCAAAATCCCTCTACTGGACTAGACTCTAATGGAACCTAGCTCCTTTATTTGAACAAACTTGAAACCCCTGACCTATTCATACAGATCATTTCAAACAAATATAAACAAATTTGGTTTGCCGGTTCTTGAAATGAATAATTTTTGAAATTCACAATTGTATCAATTTTGTAGCCCCTGCTGGTCCCTTATGGATATTATATCCGCCTTTGATGACCCAGTCTCAACTGTTATGACTAAACAATACCCCAAATCCCAAGATGATTAAAATATTTCCTAAAATAGATGATAAAAGGAGAATTTACCATTTTCCCATTGTATTCCTATGTAAAAATCAAAGTCCCCTTACTGGACTCATATATCCTAACCCTTCATTCTGATCAAAATTGAAACTACTACTCATAGGGATCATTTATGCCAAATATGAATTGAATTGTTCTAGGGAAGAAGATATTTTAAAGTTTCACAATTTTATCGTGGTTTTTTTTGGTCCCCTGCTGGCCCCTATGGATACTAAATCCTCTTTAAAGGACACAGTCTCATCTATTATGACTAAACAATGCTTCAGACATCAATAAGACTTTAATAATCCCAAAAATGAATAAGAAAAACATAACTTCCTGTTTCCTATACTTTTCCTATGTAAAGATCTTAGTCCCCATACTGGACCGAAATAGACTCTCTTTTTGAACCAACTTGAAAACCCTACTCAAAGGGATCATTTATACCAAAAATAAACACATATGGAAGGTTGGTGCTTGAGAAAAAAGATTTTCAAATGAAAATGTCCCTATGTTAAACTGGGGCGAGGCCAATGTGCACCATAGAGTCATGGCTTGAACAAAATTGAGAGAAACTGATTAATACTACATCTAAAATATCAAAGCTCTAGGCTTTGGTCTTTCGTAGAAGAAGATTTTTGAAGATTTGAAAGAAAAATCGATAATACTCTGGGGCGGGGTCAAATTTAATCTCAGGGTCATGATTAGAACAAACTTGAGAGAACGTCATAAAAAATGCTCCATACCAAATGTTGTGAAAATCTATCGAGCGGTTTCAGAGAAGTCGTTTGAAACAAAAGTTAAGGACGAACGACGGCTGACACTTGGAGATCAGAATATCTCACCTTAAGCGTTATTACAATGTGATCCTTTAGTAGTGGTTACTTCTAAATTCACACTATTTGTACGTAAACTAAGACATAAGGGATATGTAATGTAAGCAATACAATGAAATTTATATATACCGATCTTGTCCTTTTGAGGGTACAAGTAAGTTTAAAATATTGTGTGTCATCCGTTGGTGAAGGATTTATTGTATCTTCATGAATAGTATTGACAATGAAAATGTGTGCACCATTGTAAGATAAAAGCTGTTATCACAGTAATTTTGTATATTTACACTCAGTACTGTATTCAGACTTGTATTATGAATTGTCGTGTTACACTTTCGGTGCAAAAACGAGAAATGTTGTAATGTGGAATATTACTATTACAATAATGCACATCCAGTCATATGTGAAATGTGATTTGATTTTATGTGTACATTCCACACATAAAATATTTATATAATAAAATATATATATAAACTACACTCTCCCTACACTATATTTATGAGGTTAGCCACTTTACAGACAATACAGACATCAATTTACATGCACATATTTTTTCTCCGCTTTACGTCCTTTCTATATTCACAACATTTCTGACTGCACTATTTTTTCATCATTTCATCAAAACTATGAGGCCATTTTGTGGACAGTTATGATGTCCAGTGAATATATTCACTTTTTTATCAAAATTTGATGAAACATTCATATGTTGATGATTCAAAAAGCAAATGGGCCTGCGCTGACTCTCCTAGCGTTTAGTTAGATAATGCGTTTATGAGTACATACTGTATTAATTAGGTGTCAAACGTGTGGTAACCGCACATGCATTGTTAACCATTCCAGGTACGGATATTCCTATGCAATTTAGATACCAAACGTGGGATTACAACTCCGGTACGGATCTTCCTATGCAATTACATATCAAACGTGTGATTACAACTCCGGTACGGATCTTCCTATGCAATTAGATATCAAACGTGGGATTACAACTCTGGTACGGATCTTTCTATGCAATTAGATATCAAACGTGTGATTACAACGTAGGTACAAATTTTCCTATGCAATTATATATCAAACGTGTGATTACAACTCAGGTACGAATCTTCCTATGCAATTAGATATCAAACGTGGGATTACAATTCCGGTACGGATCTTCCTATGCAATTAGATATCAAACGTGTGATTACAACTCAGGTACGAATCTTCCTATGCAATTAGATATCAAACGTGTGATTACAACTCAGGTAGTGATATTCTTATACAATTTAGATACCAAACGTGTGACAACCACACAGGTACTGATCTCCTTATAATATTTGAATATCAAACGTGTGATAATAACCAAGGTACGGATCGTTTTATACAGTGACATCTAATATAGAGTTGAATGAACTGTCACAATTACTTCATATGTCACGGCAAAAAAAGATATCTAAGGCTGAAGCTTAAGTCTAAGATTCTCAAGAATGGTTGGTGAATACGACCTCTAAAGCATACATTATTTTCTTATTCGTTTTCCACATTGAATTTGGTTTTCTTGAGTCAATACTTCTTATTATTATTGCATTACATATAAATATCATGATTAAGTTGAGACGCCAATCTGAAAATTTAAAATACTACCGTAAATTAATAGAGCTATTCTACTCACATAGACTTTGAAAGCTTATATAAATTGATATAAATGTTCGTGGAATTAGGAATATGTGCCTGTTAAGAAGATTTAGGCTGGCTGTTAAGTAAGATTTTAATTTGGTATGTACAAGTATTTATAAAATTTAAAAGTTGTTATCGCTTTTTGTAGCTTGTTTTCAATTTTTGATACTTGTCCAACAGTAGGTTCCGACGTAATCTCATGAAGGTGAAATAGTTTTCATTGAAAAATTAATGTGCTTCAAAGTGATCAGCTGATCTGTGAACAATATACATATATAATTTATACAAAAACAGTTTCAAGCTATATTCTATTACAGCTTATGCAGCGTAAATACAGCCGTCTTAAATCCAAGATACTTAACTAACATCTCGACAACTCTATCTGTCAATTACGTATTATAATATCTGGGCACATGCAAGGCCTATTTATATATCATAAGGGCCAAATTTATATCAGTTACCACGTACATGTAAGCATTATACCCGGCTTAGTTTTTTTATCTACTCTCTATATTTTATTCCTGGGTACCAGTCTTTCGCTAGCACCGCATAAGTTTACATTGAATACAATAAGAGGGAGATATTCACACTTAAACTGACGGTAAACTTCCGTGTAACATTGGATGTTCTATTTAAAAAACAACAACATAAGGACCGACTGAGAAAGTAGGACAGGCTGAGACAGTAGGACACTCCGTAAACTTGTTTTACAGGTTTTTGATACAATGTGTTACCTTGTAAGATTTTTAAGTTTAAATTTCGGTGAAACTGCCCTTCAAATAGTAAAATGGTGTCCTTGAACAAGTATTGTAAACATAGAAATCTGAACAGTTAATCTATTTATGGAATCACTCGATATTACCTTATATGGAGTTTGTTTTGTCGTCAATTCCTTGAAAGATATCAATCGAGCTATTTTATTTCAATCTGTGGTATACATTTCACGCTTTAGGTACAGATAAACTTTGCTTAGCTATATAGCTAGTTATAGAACCGAGTTTTATTTTAAATTCTTCGAAGAGGCATTCACCGAATTATGTCCTTTTCTAATAACATATCAATGAAACATTTCATAGTTTAGTATGTATTACCGGAAATGACGCGGCTTTGTACTTTCAATATTGGCTGATATCTTAGCTGATAAATGATCCTGTAAAAGAACTGTTAATATGAATATAATTCCATACGAAATTCACGACACTACAGTCATGTAACACATTAACGTCTCAACGCACATCTGAAATTTGTTCATTTTTCGATATAAAATAAGGTTTTGGATTTCCACTGTAAAAACCACATAGATTTATTTTTCACAGCCGGAATGTGTATGTGCACATATATATACACAGTACCTGGTAGGTTCACAAGCTTGTTGTTTTATAGACAATGCAATGACACCCTCATTGTTGTTTTTTGTATCTGTTACAATCCTTTAAAAGTTACTATTTGAACAGAAGTGATGTCTTATTGCAGAATATGCTATGAAAGCGTTTGCTTTACTCCTCATCTGCAGCAAGAATAAACAGCACCTATGAACCATTTTGAAAAGATTTGGACTCATTTTATGTAGAAGTGAATAATGCACCTAAATGTGTACACTTTATGTTATAGTGTTACATGAAAAGAAGTTCATATGAAATTCACTACACTGACACATGAATGCCAAATGAATGGAAAACATCATAGGATTATATCGGCCAGGTGTGTGAAGGGGGGTGGGTATGGTGAGGGGTTGGTCACATCATAATCTGACGTTTTAATGTTACACATGTTTTAGAAGATGATGGTCTCATGTGTTTATATTTCAATAAAAGGATAAACTCTATTTTTTAAGATAAGGACAGGAAACATATTTTGACATATATTCTTAACATGAAAACATGTAGGTCAACATGGTGATGGCGCTAGATCCGCAATACATAATGTCATGATGTAATATGGTGTTTTTATTATTTTTTGTTTTAAATTGTTTTATTGCTATTATGTGTTGTGTGGTGTTTCGCGTTGCTTTCAACAATTTTCAGTCATATCTTAAATGTGTCTGCTTAAGGTAGTATTCTAAGCATTGTTACACTGGAGTATCACGCCACATATACAGTCATAATATACAGACGTTGGCCCGACCAGTCCTAAAATTCTCATGTTAGTGTTGAGCACCAAGCGAGAATGTTTTAAGCCTTTGCCATTATTCGGCCGGAAACCAAATCCATGAGCTTCCGCATGCGACTTGTAAGCTCTACCACTAAGCCACTGCTGTGGTTTAAATTGGTTTTAAACAAACAGTTATTTGTTGTGTATATTGTTAGTAATACTATTCATATGCGATAGCTTAGATTTCTGAATTGTGATTGCAATTATTTTATTAATATGCTATGCTTGTTGTGTATTAAATACATAACTGTTCTATAAGCCACGTACAACTAACAAATATGTCATTGTTATATATGTATTTCCGAATGGAAGACTCTCATTGAGCTATTATGCATTATTTGTATACTTCCATTCATATTCATGTAATTACCGGTGGTTGGTTAGGGTGAGCCATAAGGAAGTTTGCTTTTATCAAATAAGATTTTACGAAATATACGCAACACTAGTTGCCTAGTGGCACTACGTTTTGAGGTTCTGTTTTATTAAAAATTAATTGTTACTTAAATTAAAGAGTTCTATTTGACATAAATATGGGGTTTTGTTGTATGACCATTGATTTCGTTTCAGGAGTAAACAAATGAAACTTTAAATACAAATCCAACAGTTATCCTCACATGATATGTTATTGAACCCTCTCAATCCCATACATAAATCTTTTGTTGGTTGACAGATTTCTATTCACAAATACAGTTGTTGGATGCATATTGTCAAATATCCAAAACCCAAGTACGTTGCAGATAAATTAGCTGCACTGTACCGCGACTATTTTGTTTGCTAATTAATATTCTGGGAATATATTTTAAGTAAATTAATTAATATTGCATTTGTGTGATAAACATGCCAGTTGCATTAAATTTAAATTATTCTTTGGTAAAAAGTGTTTATCTTAGTCTAGTTTGTTTACCTGAACATACGATATTACCCAACTTTGATTTTACTAAGGTCATACCACCCATATCTATTTTTTCAAAATCAGCCTTATTTAACTAGCTTGGTGACCTCCTCTTTGGATTCTTAATAGAAAAAAACAACTTGTCGAGTGCTGAATCCTGCTATTTGACCTGCCACTTGCTGAAGTGCCTAACACTACATACATCCTGTTTCATTGGCGAACGTCATGTTACTAAAATTAGATGTGGTTTCTTAAAACGCAGTTATGTATACTTAACAAAATATAACTGTCATCAATATGCTACTAAGATATTAAACTGCATATATAATGATAAAAATAGCATCCCAAAATAGCGGTGTTAATCAGCCACACTCGTCAAAACTTCATCGATGTTTTGCATGCGCGGCAATCGGATTATGACTCGACAATTTCCGCCTACAAAATAATTTGAAACTATGCGGCAATGAAGGAGTAATGTTCCGATTGACGGTTCTTGATCCATTTACTTTGAACAGTGCATTTCACGCTATATCAGAATTATAAAATTCTGGTACAAATTGATAAATACAGATAATATTATTTTACAGAAAGTATACAAATTTGCGTATGATGATTGTATAAAAGGTAAAAAGAATTGGTTGTCTAATGTTAAACAAATGTTATCTGACTATGGCTTTGGATATATTTGGGAAGATCCCTCAATGATTGTCATTAATAATTTTATTCATTTATTTAAATAAAGAGTTATTGACAGTTTCTTACACAATTGGTATTCAAATAAATCAAATAGAGGTGTGCTAAAATTATATAATAATGTTAAAACTTATTTTGCCTACGAACTATATTTAGATATGTACAATGTGATTTGAGAACATATATTTGTAAAATTCGTTTATCGTCACATTCATTAAGAATACAAACAGGACGTTATGCGAGAAATAGAGCTCCTAGAAATGAACGATTCTGTCTATATTGTAATTCGCAGGATTTAGAAGATGGATTTCATTTTATTTTGATATGTCCCTGCTATTTAGATTTAAGACAACAATATATAGGCAACTATTTTTTTCAGAGACCTAGAATGTTTCGATTCATAGAATTATTACAGTCAGATAATAGAAATACTCTTTTTAACCTAGCAAAATATATAAAATGTGCTTTATCTATTAGATTGTCTTTGACACATAGTTGAATGTTGTCATCCTCATTTAATTTCAGCACTCGAACACTGCTATATGAAAGTATATGTATATATATATATATTATTTGTGTGTGTGTGTTTCCACGTGACATGATCTAAATATATTTGCTAACAAATGTATATTTATGACGATGTACTATGTATAAGTCAAATAAAATATATGTTCTGTTCTGTTCTATATTCCAGACTAGACATAAGTGTACAGAAACGAAAGAACCGTAAATCAGTGAACAAACCATTTTTTGTATGTTCTTACTTATGTTAATACCTCTAGATCAATATTTATTTTCACTCTAATCAGCAGGTTTAAATACCGCATTCTGAATAGTTTAATCAAGTTAGACGTGTTTATTAAGAAGCCAGCATCTGAATCTGAAACTATACTATGTAGGGCTTAATAAAATACATACACGTCGGGGATAGAGTTTATAATTTGACAAAAAGCTGTCTTGAAGCTCTTTGTTTATGGTACGCACATTAAGCTGTCATCCAGGTGGTTCCAGTCAATAATTGGCTTTATTAAGTGATATTTTTAAAAAGAAAAGTACTATACCGCACAGGTTTAAAACATCTAGAGTTACGTGTTGCTTGTCTTTCATTTACGTTTGACTCTATACAGTCTGGGTAGTATTTGGTTTGTTTTTGTGTTTTCATTCAAGTTTCAGAAAGTAGTTGCAATTATAGTGTATAATTGTACTTGGTTCCTTATTCGTAAACATATGATATAAGTATAAAATCACTTTTACATACATATTCTTAACAGAATCGCTAGTGTTTACGTTGTTCACAAATGCAGTCAGAATGATTTCATTTGTATTCTCTTAATATCATAATACATTTCTATATGGTCAGCCACTATCATTTAGACAAGGCTATCTATAAACTGAACGGTGTTAATCATCATTTTCAACACATTATGGGTTAGATATGGCATATCCAGTTTTATTGGTGGGGGAGACCTCAGAATAAATCTGTGTAAAACCACCGTCCGTCCGTAAGTGGACAACATGAAGTTTTTGGGTCTTATTGGGGGTAGAACCTCAGCGAAGAGAAGTAAGCAATACGACAGCACCTTGGACTACTCGGCCGCAGAGGACCCTCATAAGTTGAAATAAGTAACGTACACTTAGGATATATACTTTGATTTTGAAATACTGTCTGGTTAAATGAATAATATAAAAAATTGTGAAAAGTTATAAATATGTTTTTTATGTAAAGTTGAGTTGATTGGTAGTTTTTATTGAGGAAATTGTAAGGGTATTTTGTCCGAGAAACATAGGCAAAGTGATATTTTGGTCAAACCTTATAATGTACGTTTATGCAAAACGCAATGGTGGTGTCCATACATAACTACACTGCTACTGCTGCATCCAAACAGTCATTGCATTCCAGGGCTTTATCTGTGACTAATGTGTATACGATAGAATTACCATATTAAGCTAGAATTTAAAATTACAAATTAATCTTTTTTAAAGATATAGAATACTAATTATTGGTTTCAGTGAATATTCATGTTTATGTCCTCGAGTGAGCGCTGAGGTTATATGGTTACAAGAGGCACAGACTTTCAATTCGAGGACGATATTTAATTACTAGTTCACCAAAACAAACTATTTGCATTTTAAAGTATTTATTATTTGAAACATTGAAATTACAATTCATAGTATCACTGTATTTACGCTGATTTTTTTTAAATTTAAGAAAAAAAAAATAAATGGATAATGGTTGTTTGCAAATTGTCATATATATTACAATGTATTAGGGCATTATTATGTTCAGTTTCTTCATAGTATTACGTTGAATAATTTCTAATGCTCAAGGTATTCTGATACGTATGGTAGCATAGTTCTGCCACCATAAAAGTCAGATAGCTACTTCATTATGTCGTCACCAGGACCATATATCGTCGACATCTCACTCATAATGGTGACATCATCGTCTTTATTAAGTCACTTATTCAAATTGTCATAGAAACATCAGTAAGGAACTAAGAAGCTAGTAAGTTCCTTGTCCAGTCTCCATATTATTAGTTACGGATGTCAACATCACAGATTATCAACTGGAAAGTCAACTTATACATAAATCCGAAACATTCCGCATGGCATAGTTTCTGTAATTTATGGAAGCGTATATGTGACACGCTGATGGCATGCTCATGCAGGGTAAAACCTGTTATGGTATTTCGACATGCACACATAGAATATATAAGTTGTCAAGTAATAAGGCGACATGTCTAGATACAACGCGTCATGTTGTCAAAAAAGAACTCAACGTGTCGTATTATTTACACAATTTGACGACTTAAAGTAAATAGACAAAATCACATATTGTCAATCTCGACTTAAACTTATATAACAAGGCAACATACATTTGTCGTCAAAGTGTGTTAGTATATGTTTGTTCACAAAAAGTTTCCAGCTTTCTAACATAAAACTTCGCGACAAAGCGAGATATTCTCGTCATGAAAATATACAGTTTCATATGGAAGCGTATATGGGACATACTGATGACGTGTTCATGCTGGGTAAATCATGTTGTGGTATGCCGACATGCAGTGATAGAACACATCATTTAGACATACATTATATTCTCTTGTCTATATAATATCACAGTTTCTCTACTTAAATCTTGTGACATACTAACATATACTTATCTTCATGACAGACATTTTCGCGACATCTTCATAATAAGGATATGTCGACATACATAAACACATCTTTGCAAAATGGAAGTATCGCGCTTTGCCGATATATAAAGTGTTTCGCGGTATATCTTTTCCCTGCTTATTTATATTATCATAGTATTCCGACATACATTTTGACAACTTTGACACGTGAGCTACATGTATGTACTGTCGGATCACGGGAAACTCAGCGCTATACATTATAGGATTCTGATGTCCGATCGGGGAAATAATAATAAAACTATTCATGATTTAAAGAATAGCTTTTTTATGTTTCGGAGAGATGTCGGAGAGTGGGAAGGTTGATGTGGGGGTGTTAATAAATATTTTGCGATTTAAAAATTATATTTTCCCCCAATCGATTTGTTGAAATAATTTGACTTCATTTATTTATTACGATATAAATGAATATAGCAGCATTATAATGCCAGGTGACAGCCACACAGTGGCCGGTGACAACCTCACAGTGTCCGGTGATAGTATTATAAATTCCGATGATTTCATCATACGGACTGATGATAGTTATTCAATGTCCGATTTTAAAAGTTTATTATGTCCGGTTAAAGCGTTATAATGTTTAACGAAAGTCTGACAATATATCCTCACAAGGCCCGGTGAAATCCTCATAAGGCCTGGTGATATCCTTATAAACCCGACGATAGTTTGAAAAGGCCCGGTGGTAACAAGGTCGAAAGATAATATCCCAATACCCGGTGATTACATCGCAAAGTACGATGATAAACTCATAAGGCCTGCAGATTGCAACACAAATCCCGGTGATAGCCTCACAAGAGGCTAGGGATAACCTCATAAACACGTTGATAGTCTCAAAAAGCCCATTGATAGCATCACAAAGCTCGGTGCTATCGTCACAAAGCACGGAGATAGTCTCATAAGGTCCGGCGATTACTTAAGAAAGCCCATATATATCTATATATATCTCACAACTATACTCGGTGCTTATCTGATAGCCTGATATTGCTCGGTGATAACTTCACAATACCTTGTGAGAATTTCAACGGACTTTTTAAGATTATCGCAGGGCCTTGTGGAGATATTACCAGGCTTTGTGGGGATATCAACGAGCATAGTGATGCAATTACCAGGCCTTGCGAGACTATCATCGGGCTTTCTCATGTTATTACTGGACCTATGTGATGTTATCACCAAGCGTTGAGATGTTATCATCGGGCCTTTTCATCGGGTTATGTGGGATATCACCGGGCGTAATAAGGCTATCATCAGGCATTGTCAGACGTTCGCCAAACATTATAACGCTTTAACCGAACATTATAAAACTTTTAAAATCGGACATTGAATGACTATGATCAGGCTTTATAACGAAATCATCGGGCGTTATAGTACTATCACCGGACATTATGAGGTTGTCACCGTGCACCTAGTGGCTGTCACCTGGCATTAAAATGCTGTTATATTCATTTATATCGTAATATATAAATGAAGTCAATTTATTTCAACAAATCGATTAGATTTAAGAAAAACTATAATGTTTAAATCGCAAACTATTTATTCCCCCCCCCCCCCTCCCCTTCCGACATCTCTATGAAACATTTTTTCCCCCGCTCGGACATCACTCCCATACATTATCCTATAATTTATAGCGCTGAGCTCCTGTAATCAAACAGTACATACATGTATGTCAGAATATTATGATAATATAAATAAGCAGGGAAAAGATATACCGCGAAACACTTTATATATCGGCAAAGCGCGTTACTTCTTCTCGCAAAAATGTGTTTATGAATGTCGACATATCCTTATTATGAAAATGTCGCGAAAAAGTCTGTCACGAAGATAAGTATATGTTAGTATGTCGCAAGATTTAAGTAGCAAAACTGTGATATTATATAGACAAGAAAATATGAAATATGTCTTAATACTGTGTTCTATCGAAGCATGTCGAAATACCAAAACAGGATTTACCCTACATGAACACGTCATCAGTATGTCCCATATACGCTTCCATAGTAATTAGCCAAGCACCCTTTTTCATTCAGTAAATCATCTACTGATTTTAACTAGTTGAATAAGTGACTTATTGAAGATAATGTTAAGTTATAAGTGAGATGCCGACATCATGCGTTCCTGATGGCGACTAAATGAAGTGGTTATGTAACTGTCAGGATGTTTACGTTTTAAATCGGTTGTGTTTATTATGTATGCATGTAGTTGTTGTCCTGTCAAGTGTACGTTGAATGGAGTACACAAGTATAGCTTGCATTGTATGACTAAACTTGCAAAAACGCGAACACCTGATACTCTTTGTAGTGTATAATATATTCACACTGCTAAATGAGCTATGGGACTGTATTCAGGTGTTTATTTTGCTTTAAACAAAACTCTGGTCGCAACTGTGAACCGCAATATTTTACCTGCAAAACGAGCGGCTTTGTGTAACAGTCTTAATAATACGTTAACTGCTTTTTTAAAATTCAATACTGCAAGAAACAGTTGAACAATTTTACTTAAAATATTATATGTCTTGTTTCTCCTTCCATAGGGAAGATTTATCGTCTGCGTGTCGTTTGGTTATCAAAGGAATACATTGTATTTAATCGATATGGTTTCAAGTTTGCAGGGACTTCCCCATGTCGTTAATTATAGCCATATTTTCAAATTTATAATCCACGATTTCAATTATACTTTAAATAAAATATTATTGTATAAGAAATGTCGATCGTTATAAAATACTAAATATACATGGATCATTGGTGTTGTATATTTTAGGTCAGGTAAATAGGTTCCTCCTTGACCGAGTAGTATAAGGCCATATTATCTAACGATCAAACGGTCATTTACCTCGCGCCACTGAGGTCGTGAGTTCGAGTCCAGCTCGGTCCAAAAACGCTATGTGTGAAAGTTTGCCAGTTACGTTTCGAAGAACGATGGTTCTATTTTAGTCTGGAAACAGAGACTAACATACACACACACACACACACACACACACACACACACACACACACACATCTGAGTGCATATCTATTTGTTCAACAGTTATCATTAACTATATACTACAATTTTTATTGATTTTTATCTCTTACAGGTTCTCATCATATATATATATATATATACAATACATGTGTGTGCCAAATCAATGCAAAAGTTTTAACAATTACAAAAGTTCAGTCACATTTTTCGAGTAAGAAGGTTATTTCATTATGTTGTATATTAATTATCAAGTGTTCAATATCAAGTTGTTTATTATAGAGCTTCTTTTACCGGATGCTTCTGTAAGAAATTTACTAAAAATTCTTTATGTTTGTTGATTGAATAAGAGACAAATATGTCCACATGTTAGCCCTCTGTGTATAAAATCGTTTGATATAATTACTTCTTATTTGTTCTTATTTGAAATTAATGCGAAGGTTTATTCCTGTTCGAAGTTCGAAGAACTAGTAAATGCAGGTAAAACTTTAAAGTTTTAACGTCTTAAAAAAGTATGCATCGCTTGTTTCCATCTTTATTTATATTTTATTTGTATTTAACTTTTTATTATTTGTAGGACGTCATTGACCAGTCATTGACCAGTAGATCAGCATCGTGTAAAGTGTACATTTATATCAGTCCAAAGGTGTGGGTCGAAGGTGTTCTCTGAGCATGTTAAAGAAATGTATGCATGTATGAATCGTCCAAATCTCTGAGGAAGTCCTCTGCAACATGCCTAAAGGTCACTTTGGCAAGCAGTGCATAAGGTATCGGGTTTGAAACCCGGCGGAGGCTTACCTTTATACTTCATCTAATACATGTAGTTTATTGTGTGTTTATGAGTTTATAATAATGGAGTAAAACTAAATAGAATGCAGCATTTTTTTTTTAAATATTAAATATTTACATGAGTGAGAGCGGTCTCCAGTATTCCCACCACCGATGACATATAATCCGGTGGAGGTTCACTTTTTTCTTTTTTGCTACATCTTATAGCTTTTCCGTAAAGTGTTTCGTTTTTATGTGTGACAATGTGCTTAAATAAAAACTGTTAAAAGTCACATTTGTTTTAATTAACAACCATTTTTTCATCTTAAAAAAACTCCGAGTGAAGCCGTTCATTCCTCTACCAGCGGGAAGGGGTGTCACTGTCACATTCTCCCCTATGTCCTGATTTCCAGAGCATAAGGTCCGGTTCTAAAACCCGTTGGAGATTCTTTTTTTTTTTGAGGGGGCTGTTGTCATGTCCGTATGTGTTTGTGAGAGCATACATGCGTGCGTGCGTATGTGCTTGCGTGCATCTGTGTGTATGTGTGTTGCGTGTATGTACATGCGAGTGGGCGTGTTTTAAATGCAAACATAAATCACAACCATAATTTTCTCTTAAACTTACTGACATGTTTTATAAAAGTTATCAAAATCCGCACCACACTCTCTTACAATATTGTGATTCCATTGCTTGAGGAGGTATTGAGGTACCGGTGTTAAAACTCGGTGAAAGTTTGTTTGTTGATACATATTATAGTTTTTCTTCAAATTCACAAATGTTATGGGGTAAAAAACAATCATGGAAGCCCCCGTATCACAACCAACGGGAGGGGAGGTGTCCTTCACAACATTCCACTTCTCAGGTCGCCCACCCGCAATAATTGAAATGAACGTACCCCTATAGATACATGCCAAATGAAATGTTTAAAGCTATTTCTAACATGCACGACGGTCCACTCAAAACAACATATTTCTGTCCGTCCGCCCGTCCAATAGGTTGCCCAGCCGCCCATTCATATATCCATTCATCCATCAATCTATATCCATCCATCTATCCATTCATCTATTCATCCACATCCATCCATCCATCCATTCATCCATCCATCCATCCATCTATATCCACCCATCTATCCATATGCAATTTGGAATGTTATAATTTAAACGAGCTGCCACATCCCTGCTCACTAAACATTTCCTTGTTTCACCCCAAAACAACACAACGAAGCACGTTTTTTATTCAATCTAAGTCGATAAAGACATATTGAAATAATATCAAAAGGTTTGTGCATGAAGTCACAAATTAAGGGAGGTAACAATTTGCACTGTGTATCCGCACTGTGATAACGCAAAGTTTGAATATCAATTAAACGCATTTCGGTAATATATGTGATATTTAGGTAATATATATAATACTGAGATAAAATATGTGATATTGAGGCAATATATGCGATAATGAGGCAATATATGTGATACTGAGGCAATATATGTGATATTGAGGTAATATATATAATACTGAGGTACTGTATGTAATATTGAGGTAATATATGTAACATTGAGGTAACATATGTGATACTGAGGTAATACATAATACTGAGGTAATATATGTGATACTGAGGTAATATATATTATTGGGGTTATACATGTAATATTGATGTAATATATGTGATACTGAGGTAATACATAATACTGAGGTAATATATGTGATACTGAGGTAATTTATATTATTGGGGTTATACATGTAACATTGAGGTAACATATGTGATACTGAGGTAATACATAATACTGAGGTAATATATGTGATACTGAGGTAATTTATATTATTGGGGTTATACATGTAACATTGAGGTAACATATGTGATACTGAGGTAATACATAATACTGAGGTAATATATGTGATACTGAGGTAATTTATATTATTGGGGTTATACATGTAATATTGATGTAATATATGTGATACTGAGGTAATACATAATACTGAGGTAATATATGTGATACTGAGGTAATTTATATTATTGGGGTTATACATGTAACATTGAGGTAACATATGTGATACTGAGGTAATAAATGTGATATTGCAGTAGTATATGTGATACTGAGGTAATACATGTGATATTGAATAAATATGTTCTATAAGGATATAAAATAATTATAAATCGAACAATTACAGCTATGCATAGTTTCAATGTTTTTGACATTCAATCCAAATGTCTGAATCTACAGGACATAATATTGTCTGGATGAGTATTAAATTCGAACATGGCCAAACACGACGCAATGAGTTGGGTTCGGGTTCGATTCTTTACCGTTTTCATTACATTCTGAATGCTCATGCTGTTATTATTGTGGCTTTAATGCGGTGTTTGTCTAAATATTATTGATCGTTAACATATCTAAATAATTTAATGACATAGTAAAATATTTGCTTAATTTAATTGATATGTCATATTTTTAATACAGTTATTCCATGAATTAAACATTAATGTGCAAATGTTTTTTTTAATAAATTACAATCTATCTCATAACCCTGTCCTATATATGTTCTAGTGGAAATTAAATCAAAACAACTACTTACGTTTTGGAATATGTGGTCTTTACAAATATCTCCAGAACTTGCTTTTCGTTATTCACCACAAAGTTTATTTACATCATAATATTTCAATTTCAAATTAACTTTGTTCAACGTACAACATTTTTTCAATAGGTACCCTATACACTCTACGAACATTAAGTCAATGCGCAGTAAGGTTTGGTTGTGTCCTAAATATACTTGAATCGTATGCGCATCCGATAAATATTTACATACCTAAATCACGTGACAGTCTGCTGAACTTTGAACTCACTTCTACTGAACTTTGAACAGAGAGCTATTATAACACGACACGATATGGAAAATGTTGGAAAATACCCGATACTATATAATTATATTGTTAACGCTCATTATAACGCGAATTTGGAAAGAATTAAGTCTCAGGATGTCCAATAGATCCGCTGTTGTCTCAATATATATGTCTTGCATGTTTTTGATGACTCGATTAAAAAGTGTCATGATTGTTAACATGGCAAATTTGAATGTATCGATGACACCTGTTTGTCCTCGTGATGCACGTTTTCGCTATATTATACATGAAGTACCAGGGCAAATTCAAATTTTCGACATCACTAGTAAGAAATTAGAGGTCAGCTAGCAGATGCACAGAACAATGGGTCTATGGTGTTCCAATTCCTATTTTTAGTTATGCCATGACACTTGTCTCTTTTGACTTCAATTATACGTCACCGTCACACTTTGCACCAACAATTGCGAACGTTACTTCTCCCAAAGTGTTAACCCGATTCAAATGAAACTTGCTATACAGCAATGTATCGAACATGAGCCTCTTGACTTGTCATTCCGATTGATTTTTATTGTCTTTTGAGCCTTTTGTATCTATATAAATTTTCCCCACAGTAACATCATAACCCCGACAACCAATACATAAAAAACAATCACATTAAAATTTTACATGTTAGTCATTATAATACTCTGTTCACGTAGCTAACTTCAAAGATAATTTTACTTTCTTTAGTTCATGGACCTTTCGAGCGGGAAGAATTCACTGATTTATGATGACAGCTTATAACCAATAACATGCCCTGGTATATAAACATGTCAGGTATTGGGGCTAACTATCCTATTTGATACAATTTCATTTAAATATTAAGTATGTAGTTGCACCTGTATTTAATATTGTATAATGCTTAAAATGTCTTGTTTATGTAATTGATATAAATGTGGTACACTGAATGTTGATCAGACATGTAGAATGGGTTTTGTTATTACGTATATACAATTAGCAGACCAGAATATGATGTGATACACGCGAATGTTGAAATACAATTTACCCCGGATTTAATATATGGAGAAGTAAGCCGCACACTTGCATTATCTCTTTATGTCGATTAAATTACATGAGATTGGTTAATCTTTTTGCAAATTAGTCATTTAAAGTTCACACTCGCTGGTATATTATGCATGAAATGTAAACTGCGTGTTATCGTTAATCACTGTTTTATGATTTGGAAAGTGGTCTTGAAATTAAATATTGTAACATTACGCGGAAGTTCAAATAATTGTTAACATGACAGTATATAATATCTGTATTTAACTTCGACAGTTTTAATCATAAAGAGCGTCATAATTTAGTGTGAATACACAGATTTGAAAAATGGTACTAGAAGTTTCCCCGCTTGGCGCTCAGCATTTAAGAATAGTGTACTATGGCGTCGTCTCAAGTTCACTTACATCTCACCGCTAAGGTCATTTTATGAGACAAAGTTTGCCAGTTACTTGCGACAAGGCGATGGTTCTGCTCAGATTCATTCTGAGGTCTTTCGCCATCAAGAAAGATGTGTATGCCATATGTGACCTTAAATATATTTAAATGACATTAGAAACCGGTCCTAAGTAGGCACTGTCGCGATATGACTGAAAATAAAAGTGTTCAACGCGACCCTTAACGCCATACAACAACAAAACAATGATTCCCTATATAAATCTTATGAATTATAAATTTACACCATAAATAAATAATCATATGGAGCTATTAATATTTAAAAACTATGACCAAATTGAAACATTATTAACGGTCTTTATAAAACAAGTGAGGTTACGCTAGATCTAATTGAGAAAATATTAACGGTCTTCATAAAACAAGTGAGGTTACGCTACATCTAATTGAAACATTATTGTCGGTCTTTATACAACAAGTGAGGCTACGCTAGATCAAACTGAAACATTGACGGTCTTTATGAAACAAGTGAGGTTACGCTAGATGTAATTGAGACAATATCAGCGGTCTTTATAAAACAAGTGAGGTTACGCTAGATCTAATTGAGAAAATATTAACGGTCTTTATAAAACAAATGAGGTTTCTCTAGTCAAAGATCTAATTGAAACATTATTGGCGGTCTTTATACAACAAGTGAGGCTACGCTAGATCAAACTAAAACATTGACGGTCTTTATGAAACAAGTGAGGTTACGCTAGATGTAATTGAGACAATATTAGCGGTCTTTATAAAACAAGTGAGGTTACGCAAGATCTAATTGAGACCTTACTTACGGTCGTTAAAAAAAACACGTGAGGTTACACTAGATCTCACTGAGACAATATTGACGGTCTTTATAAAACAAATAATGTTACGCTAGATCTAATTGAGACATTATTAACGGTATTTATAAACAAATGAGGTTATGCTAGATCTAATCGAGACAATATTAACGGTCTTTATAGAACAAGTGAGGTTACGCTAGATCTAATTAAGACCTTACTCACGGTCTTTATAAAACAAGTGAGGTTACACTAGATCTATTTGAGACAAAATTAAAGGTATTTATAAAACAAGTGAGGTTACACTAGATCTAATTGAGACAATATTAACGGTCTTTGTCAAACAAAAGAGGTTACGCTATATCTAATTGAAACATTATTAACGGTCTTTATCAAACACGTGAGGTTACGCTAGATCTAATTGAGACAAAATTAAAGGTCTTTATAAAACAAGTGAGGTTACACTAGATCTAATTGAGACAATATTAACGGTCTTTGTAAAACAAAAGAGGTTACGCTATATCTAATTGAAACATTATTAACGGTCTTTATAAAACAAGTGAGGTTATGCTAGATCTAATAATGACCTTGCTTGCGGTCTTTATGAAACAAGTGAGGTTACGCTAGATCAAATTAAGACCATACTTACGGTCTTTATAAAACAAGTAAGGTTACGCTAGATCTAAAATTATGAGCAAAACAACCTTTTATAGTACAATTTACAACAAACTTAACGGTCATTACGGAACACGCGGTTCATTATGTTACATTATGGGAGGTTAGAATTGTAGATACTACATATGACGTAAATAAATATATTGAATGTATGTATAATATGTGTATGTAATGAGAAATATTATATGGATAAGTTACAAATAAAGAAATCTTGAATCTATGACAGTTTAATAGCTAGGATGACAGATTCCTGGAGATAAATGATAGCCTAGGGTTATCTTGATGTATTGTTGACAAGTAAATGTTGTGGGCTGGACCTTAAGATCTGTAATTAGAATACTGACCAATTAAAAAGTAGAAATGAATTGACCAATGATAGAATAGTTGTTATTCATTCAGGGACTGGTTTTAGGAGAGTTAAGTCATTCAGTTAGAGTACAGGCACGGACAGAGTAACATGTCAGTTAGACTAGGGTTAGTTTAAACGAGCGGTAGCGAGTTTAAAAATGTTTGCTTGTGACTTTGAACTTATGCGAACTTTATAATTATGTGAATAAAATTTACTTGTTATACAAAGAGAGTTGTTGAGTCGATTATATGATTTGCCGCCCCTTAGCATTTTTACAAAACAAGAGGCCCAAGAGGGCCTGAGGACGCTCTACTGACTCATAGTGGCCATAGCAATGTGCAATAGAAACATCGGGGCGGGGTCATTTTTAACCATAGGGACACCATTTGAACAAATCTAACAAAACTTTAGTTGGTCATCATTACTACATAAAAATTTAGAAAATCTGTTGGGTCGTTCATGAGAAGATTTTTTAAGTTTTGGACTATTTTTAGTGACGGTGGCCATCTTGAATTTCAGATCGGAAAAAAACCTTCTGTATAGTCTTCTATGCAATAGAAACATCCATGTGAAGTTTCAGTTTGATTAGCCTAGTGGTTTCAGAAAAAGTACTGCTGACAGACGACGGACAACCTGCCGTCGCATAAGCACTTCGGCCTTTGGCCAGTAGAGCTAAAAATAACGTCTGTCCCCATATTTTTAACACAGAATATTGTCTTTTAAATATTATATTAACGAGTAAATTTAGTTTCTGTAAGTGTCCCAAAATATTGAAAAAATTGGAAAATCACTTGCACCTCGTATCAAGCATTTCCGATGTCCTCTATCAAATATTTACAACGACGGTTTGACGTTCTTTAAATACGGCAAAAACCTATGGACGCCGCTACTTATGTACATGATATACTGTATTACGTACAGTAATATCATTGGTTTTGATCCATTTAATATCCGCAGAAAATCATGATTCCATTGCAGTAATTGATATTCCGATATTCGGCTATTTTCCTGTAAAATAAATTATACAAAATTCATAAATAAAAACGTCATATTACATTTTATACAATTTTAACGTTAGCTTCGTGTTACGCTTAGAGGTACCATTACCGTGCGCGACGTCTTAGTACTGGCTCTACCCAAAAAGACTTCGTGCTTGATTTTTTTAGATGAGTTTAAAAATGGCCCTACTAGTAATATTTATTAAGAAAAACTCTTCGTCTGTGTAGTAATTTGCTGTATTTGTGCTGACGAAATAATACGACAGCAAACTTAACATTTATATATTCTAGTCCCTTCTTTAGAAATGTGTGTATCACTACACACATAATAAACATTTTGCTTTCCTAATTATGTTTTTTTTTTGCAATCATATGATAGTGTGTATTCAGTTCGATGCGTTGCACATTTTCAACCAATCAATTTTATCACGTGATATTTACATGGTTACAGAGACGCGCACCACGTTCTGTTATTAACAACGTTTAATTAATGCATAAACATTGAGACAACATGACATATCGGACTGAATGATACCTTTATATTGGATAATAATGATTTTAAATGTTACTTTTATGGCATTGTGACTTAACCGGTATACGACGAAAGTGGCATACTTACTACAACTTTGGCTTTCATTTATTCGTCATTCATTGTTTAGTTCGTACCTTCCTATTTCTATCTTGTCTTTGTACGTGTGTTGATACATGTTTATCAATCATTATTGCTGCATGTATTTCTTCTTCACCCACATACTATTTTGCTTATTGACCCATTCCTCTCTCCCGCCCTCACTTGCTTATTGGCCCATTCCTCTCTCTCGCAAACTCGCTCATTCACTTACTTGCTTATTGACCCATTTCTCTCTCTCGCAAACTCGCTTGCTAATTGACCCATTCCTCTCTCTCTCGCACACTCACTTGCTAATTGACCCATTCCTCTCTCTCTCGCACACTCACTTGCTAATTGACCCATTCCTCTCTCTCTCGCACACTCACTTGCTAATTGACCCATTCCTCTCTCTTGCACACTCACTCAACCACTCCACTCGCTTGCTTACTGACCTATTCCTCTCTCGCCGCTCCCTTGCTAATTCACCCATTCCTCTTTCTCCTCATTTGCTTATCGACCCATCACCCATCACGAAATACAGAAATAAAATGGGAAGAGCAATTTTTAGTAAATAATGTCGAGCGGAAGCATATATGGATGAATATTAAAAGCTCGTACAGTCTAACAAAGCCAAGCAGTTCCAATGGAAATTTCTTCATAATGCAATTTTTTACTGAACACAGATTGAATATAATGCGATTATCGAACGGATTATTTAATATGTGCAAAAAGGAAAGAGAAACTTTGATCCATCTATTCTTTAGATGCGATAATATAAAATCCATCATAAAATATCTAAAAATCATAATTAATGATATCATAGATATACTCGACATCGAACGGCGCAAACAATAGCACTTGGCTTTTATACGCCTCCAATGAAATGCAATATTTTAAAAACCGTAATATTCGAAACTAAGTGTCATATATGGAAATATAGGAACAGCTTTAAATTTGACAATAAGTCATTCAACTCTGATAAACTCTCGCCAATTATTATTCGCTCAATAAACGACCAACTAAAATTGCTAAATCCCAGGCGAGAAAATTAAATTGCAATCAAATATTTATCAGACTTGCACACGGCAAATGCGTAATCTGACGAAAACTACACTGGTATAATAATTTAATCTTTACCGATATAAATCGAGTAAGAAGTGCTCAATTATAAAAATAGTTATGTATGTAGATGAAGCTATGATACATCCATGATTTTTTCATACAACTTACAATATCTAACTTGAATATTAGTGAATGTATTTTAAATAATTAAAGTGACATTTAATGTTGGTACTAGACATTACCGACATAACCTCTTTTGCTTTCGTTTCGACAGGGACAATGAATTGGTAACCGGTTGTATATAACTGGCTTTACTGTCCTCTCATTTTCTTAAGCCGCCCTCATCAACTAATTATACATATTCTTATTAGTATTAGTAAGACGATATGCAGATGAGAGGAAGGCGATACATAGACATATATGTCATATACCAAGACGGAAGAAGAGTTAATAAATGAATGAGTGCATGAACGAATGAATCAGTGTTATTCACTCACTAAACGAATATACGAACGAATACAAGAATGAAAAACGAATGAATGAGCTGACGAGTAAACGACAGAACATGAGCGAATGAATGTGAACAAATGAATGAATGAATGAACAAACAAAGAATTATAGAATTTATTAATTAATGTCAAATGCATAATTGATTATTGAATAAAAAAGTATATGCTAATTCAAATCGAACTTTTATGTTGGCCTGTTATGTTTGTATGTACGTATTAATAATAAACGGGTCATAATATGGCTCGCAAAAAAAAGCAGCTCTTGCATGAATATAATGCAAATTATTTCCCTTGTTTGACATAGAAATTCTGGATAAAGTTTTACGTGCAAGTACCATCAAGTCCATATCTCACCAACCACTTTATGTATTTGATTGAAACTTCACACAATACTTTCCAGTCATCAAATCTACTTCAATAACTAAGTTAGATAACCTTTGCATGGGTATAATGCAAAATTATTGCACTTGTTTAACATAGAAATTCTGGTTAAAGCTTTGGGTGCAAGTACCACCAAGTCAATATTACAACCACTTAGTGTATTTGATTGATATCTTAGGTATGGTTTTATAGTCACGAAACCAACTTAATTAATCAAATGGGATAACTCTTGCCAGGTATATTTGCAAATTATAGCGTTTGTTTGACCGAGGGTGCTGCCTATAGTAGACCTTTATATACATCAGGTACGTGAACCCAACAACGAGGGTGCAGCCTATAGTAGACCTTTAAACACAACACAGTGAATTTCTGGAAAAAACTCTTTTTTTCATTATGAACTTTAATGTAATAAACTGAATACTTTTGGACAATTTTAAGTTAAATTCAAAATTACAGCTTAAAAAGTAAAATACTGAGATAAATGGAATTAAAGTAGTAAAAAAAAACACCCTGTCCAATTGGAATTCTTATATTCCATTTGGCATTAGTTTCCAATAGAAAATAACGATTTCCAAGCGGTCAATTCCAAGTTTCCAATGGGAAGGTCAAGGGTTCTGTTGGAATATTCTATTTATAGATTCTTTAAATAGAATCGTCCAATTACAATGTAAACAATCCGATTGGATGATTCTATTTATATATCAATTATTTTGTGTACGAATAGAGTAGGAGCGTGTCTATGTGTGTGAGTGAATGTGGGCATCCGCTTGTATGTGAGTGCAGCGTTGGTGCGTTTGAAAGTTTCTATATGCAGCATGCGCGTGAATGCATGTGCGTGCAAACACGTGCATTAAAACTAGAAGTAGTAATGACAGAAGCAAACACAAAAGAAGCATTCAATTTTTTTGCATGCGTGTAGTGTACTTAGTGGCAGAAATAACATTAGCAGAAACAGTAGAGGTCGTAGTAGTAGTAACAGCCGTAGTAGTAGTAGTAGTAGTACTAGTTGTTGTAGTAAAAGTGGTAGCAATAGTAGTAGTTGTAGTAGCAGTGGTGGTGGTTATAGTAGTAGTAATGGTGGTGATTGTGTTAGTTGTAGTACTGGTGGTGGTAGTAGTAGTAGTAGTATTGACGGTGTTGATGATAGTAGTAGTAGTTGCGGTGGTTGTGGTGGTATAAGTAATAATGATAGTAGTAGTGGTGACGGTGGTAGTTGTAGTAGTAGTGGTAGTGTAGGTAATGTTTGTAGTAATAGAAGTAGTAGTGATACAGGTGGTGGTGGTGGTAATAGTAGTAGTAGTAGAAGTGGTGATAGTAGAAGTAGTAGTGGTGGTGTTGTGGTAGTAGTAGTAGTGGTGGTAGAAGTAGTTGTAGTACTGGTGATGATGGTGGTGGTAGTAGTAGTATCAGTATTAGTGGTGATAGTAGTAGTAGTAGTAATAGTGGTGATGGTGGTGGTAGAAGCAACAGTAGTAATAGTAGTAGTAGTGACGGTAGAAGTGGTGGTGGTGGTAGTAATAGTAGTAGTGGTGGTGGTGGTTTGGATGGTAGAAGTAGTAGAAATAATAGAGGTAGTTATAGTAGTAGTAGTAGTAATGACGGTGGCGATATGGTTGTAGTAGTAGCGGTGGTAGAAGTTGTAATAGTGGTGGTGATAATGGTGGTGGTAGTAGAAGTAGTAGTGACCGCGGTGGTGGTGGTGGTAAAAGAAGTAGTAGAAGTGGTGGTAGTTGAAGTAGTAGTAGTTGTGGTGGTAGTAGAAGTAGTAGTAGTAGTAGTAGAAGCAGTAGTAGTAGTAGTAATGGCGGTGGTGATATTGTAGTAGTATTAGTAGTAGCAGTAGTGGTGGTAGTAATAGTAGTAGTAGTGGTGGTGATGGTGGTAGTAGCAGTAGTGGTGGTGGTGATGGTAGATGTAGTAGTAGTGTAGGTATTGGTTGTAGTAGTGATGGTGGTGGTGGTAATAGTAGAAGTGGTGGTAGAAGTAGTAGTGGTGGTGGTAGTAATAGTAGTGGTGATAGTAGTAGTAGTACTTGTGGTGGTGGTAGTAGTAGTATCAGTAGTGGTGATGGTAGAAGTAGTAGTAGTAGTGACGGTGATGATGGTAGTAGTGGTGGTGGTGGTAAAAGTAATAGTAGTAGTAGTAGTGACGTGGTGATAGTTGTAGTAGTAGTGGTGGTGGTGGTGGTGGTGGTAGTAGTAGTAGTAGTATCAGTAGTGGTGATGGTAGTAGTAGTATTGGTATTGGTAGTAGTAGTAGTAGTGACGGTGGTGATGGTAGTAGTAGTGACAGTGGTGATGGAAGTAGTAGTAGTAATAGTAGTAGTTGCAGAAGTAGTAGTAGTATCAGTAGTGGTGGTTGTAGAAGTAGTAGTAATAGTATCAGTAATGGTGATGGTAATAGTAGTAGTAGTAATAATATCAGTAATGTTGGTTGTAGTAGAAGTAGTGGTGGTGGTGGTAGAAGTAGTAGTGGTGGTGGTACTGGTAGTAGTGGTGGTAGTAGTATTAGAAGTAGTAGTAGTGTTGGTGATGGTAGTAGTAGTTGTGATGGTATAAGTTGTTGTATAAGCAGTAGTGGTGGTTGGGTGGTTTTAGTAGTTGCAGTAGTAGTAGTAGTAGTAATAGCGGTGGTGATATGGTAGTAGTAGTAGAGGTGGTAGAAATAGTAGTAGCAGTAGTAGTGTTGGTGATGGTGGTAGTAGTAGTAGTGGTAGTGTAGGTAGTGGTTGTAGTAGTAGAAGTAGTAGTGATGGTGCTGGTGGTAATAGTAGTAGTAGTAGAAGTGGTGGTAGTAGAAGTAGTAGTATCGGTGGTGGTGGTATATTAGAAGTAGTAGTTGTGGTGTTGATGGTGATGATGGTAGTAGGAGAAGTAGTAGTTGTGGTGGTATAAATTGTAGAATTAGTAGTAATGGTGTTGGTAGTAGTAAACGTAGTAGTAGTAGTAGTAATATTGGTTAGGTGGTATTAGTTGTAGTAGTGGTAGTAGAAGTAGTAGTAATAGTAGTAGTTGTGGTAGTAGTAGATGTAGTAGTAATTGTAATGGTGGTGGTGGTGGTAGTAGTAGTAGTAGTAGTAGTAGTAGTAGTAGTGGCCGTTTTCGTAGCAGTAGTAGTAATAATAGTAGTTGTAGTGGTGGTGGTAGTAGTAGTAGTGGTGGCGGTGGTAATAGTAGTAGTGGTGATGGTAGTGATGGTGGTAGTAGTAGTAGTAGTGGTAGTGTTGGTAGTAGTAGAAGTAATTGAAGTAGAAGCATTAGTAGTATGAGTTGCATCAATAGAAGTAGTAGAAATAGAAGTAGTAGTAGTAGTAGTATTGTTTTAGTGCACGTATAGTAGTAGAAATAGTCGTGGCAGTTACAGAAATAGCGGTACTTGTAATAAAATCTAAAGTCCTTTAAATATTTTGACTCAAAGTATGTTTACTTTCGTTGCCCCAAAATATTATGAATACCTACCTTTTCAGTAAAAAATGGCAAAAAAAGTTAAGAAGCCACTCAGTTCTTTAAACGATTACATGCCGGAACTGCATGTCTCAAAAAACTTCGGACACTATGGCGTCATACAGCGTGAGTTAATCAGTGCTAGTGCGTTATTGTCATAACGATGTTATTAATGACCCTGTTATTTCTGCGAGTGGGGTCATAAAACAACAAAGACCATCAGTTTTAATTAAAAGGACACGATCATTGCCGTGAAGTGTCGATGTTTGCCGAAGCATCAGTCGAATACGTAATTAATATATACGAGTTACTTTTAAAAAAGTGTAAAAAGAACAAGAGAGATAAAATCTCATTAAAATAGAAGTAATAGCAATAGAAGCTTAATAAAAAAAACATTGTTATATTTATCAGTATAAAAAAGGAATAATGTGTAATAGTAGTTGTAATAGTTATAGTCACAGTATTAAATATAATAAAGACAAGTCCGATTAAAGATCTCCTTGGGACAATATTGTCCGTACCCCAAATAGTTCAATAATATATGATCGGAGCTGTTGATGAATGGGTTTAACATCTCTTTAAACATATTTAAAGTAAATACGGCGTTTCCAGTTTTACTGGTGTAAGAAGAAATCAGAATCCGAGTAGAACAACCATACTTTCCATGGGTATCTTTATTTATTTTTATATTTATAATTTACCTTAACTGATTACACTTAAGTTGCTATTTCATTAAAAATAAAAAAAATGTATACATTTTCGGTGAAATTAATAAACAAGTTCTATTTACTGTTTTATTTATTTTAAATTTCATAAAGTAAAACAATATTTAAAGCGAAACAAAACACCGGAAACTGTCGATATGTAACGAAAGTCTCGGCGAGTATCACTCGTTATATTCCGGGTATTTCCGATAGCAATTACCTGTAGCAGACAAAATATAGATTTTAAAGTAGACGATCCGCGCAGAGTTTATGGGTATTCGCCATTCACAGCTTATCGACGGTTTCCGTATACATCCCTATCTCGTCTTTTATAAGTTTATTCTGTTCAACCACGCGTAAACTCTTGGTGCCCAGAAGAAATTTGACTTTTAAGATAAAAAAAATATATAGTATTAGTCTTGGTAGTAGTAACATAGACATAAACAAAGATATGAGTGACTGCAGGTGCTTATTTAAACTTCGAATGTCACATATGGTCAGCTACTACCATTGCGTTTTCCATAGACTTACATTATAACGTTTGACCAAATTTTCACATTTTCTAACATTGGCGGACCAAACAGTCCTATATCATACTAAAGTACTGTCCTAGACTCAAATAAAAATGTCCCCAAAATGGGGTCAAAAGTACCACTTTTTACCATTTTTTTGCCCCCTGAAGTTGGGTACCCCCACTTTCAGCATGAAAAAAAGTAAATTTGCCCCATTTTACTTTCCATGCAGTTTCCTTGATAACATGAATATAGTCAGTCACAGAAACATTTCTAATTTTTTATTGACACAAACATAATAAACTTTTATTTTATTGTGGTCATTTGCCAGTTTCACATTTTCATCCAACCAGAATTAAGCTTGCTATAAAAATATATGCCCTGAACATCCGTATACTTTTTTCAGCCAATCAGAGAGCTCGTCTCGATGGTGGTAGCTGACCTAAAGGGGCATTTAATTTTGCTTTTTTATTATTCCACTGATGCAAATTCATACAATAAATATTTCTGAACAAAATGATACCATTTTTATTTTTCTGCTACATGATTTGATGAAAATGTGGCCTTTTCCAGGCACAAACAAGTGAACATAATTTTACCAAATTCCCAATGACAGAACTGTACTTCAATTCAAATTTACTTAGACACTTGACCTACAATATTTGATCTAATCATTCTTGTTTTTTTATATAATTTTGGAAACATGTATATAAACATGTAATGATAGCTTTGCATATCAACTTTTAAGATTCCTTTTCATAAAAAATGTGTATACATGATAATTTCATACCCCACCCACTAAAATTATATGAATAAAGGCTAAATTGACCATTTGCTCTTATTTCATAATAAATGTGTCAATATTTTTATAAAGAAGTTGTCGAATCCATTTGATCAAATAAAATTAACAACCGAATGATAAATTAGACCATTTCGTAAAATTTCATTGTCGCTTCGGTTAAAGAATTACATTGGGATTACGCACTTTCCGGTAGAAAGAGAGCCTTTCGGAACATCGGTTACCAAGATAGAAAAAAATGTCATATTTATTTAGCGGTTTAATATTTCTTTAATCCAATGGAATAGGTATACATCCTTTTCTATGTCTTAAATTAAAAAATATGTAGAGATGACAGAAATTATATCAAAATCAGTCAAGCATGAAAATTCATAATTTTTAGTAGTAAATCACAATTATTACCATTTCTAGGGAATTTGGGGCACAAAACCCACCATTTTCTTGCACTACAACATTCTGTTTACAAATTATCCATCAAATGTTACATTTAAGTAAAAAAAAATGTCAGACAAAATAGGGCAAAATGGAAAATATTTCCAAAATTATGTTACTCAAGTATTTCTTGAATGTAATATGTTTAGATTGTGAAGTGATTTAGCAACATTGAAGTGCAGTAGATACAACCAGGCACCCATTATTGCCACTATTCAACTGGCTCTACTTATAACTGCACACTAAAAGAGGTTAAATGTGAAAAATTGCTATATAATATGGCATGACATGTTGGTTTTGAGTGGATAAAAATGAAAAAAATGTCAAAAGTGGGCACATTTTCAGCACAAAATCCAAATTCAGTACCTAAGTACACATATTTTGAGCTTGGAATTCAAAATCAGTACTTAAACCTACTATTTCATGTGTATTTTTGTTTCACAATGCAATTAAGATCATTTTTAGTGTTTTCAATGGTTCTTGAGTGTGTGATTTCAGCGGACAAGGCGCAAGTTATCACGACAAATTGAACCTGGTATTTTAACCAAATTTTCCTAAAATGGCCTTATACGGTACCTTAAAAGAAAATGAAACAGTATATTTTGTCAAAATTGAACATATCTATCATCATTCCGCTGCATTCCACTTAAATGCACTAAAAATGCGGAGTAGAACATTCTGAGGGCTATTTAAAGCCATATGGCCCTTATTTTTAATAAAAACCTCTAAAAAAAAAAAGAAAAAATGGCGAAAATTGATCAGCATGCGGAATTTTATTTTTATTTTATTGCCATTTCCCTACAAGCACCCCAGTTGCACTATTTACAGAGAAAAAGAAGCTAATACGATGAAAATTTAGAAAATGTTGTCGCGGTTGTTTAGGTCAGCTACCACCATTGCGTTTTCCATAGACTTACATTACAACGTTTGACCAAATTTTCACATTTTCTAACATTGGCGGACCAAACAGTCCTATATCATACTAAAGTACTGTCCTAGACTCAAATAAAAATGTCCCCAAAATGGGGTCAAAAGTACCACTTTTTACCACTTTTTGCCCCCTGAGTTGGGTACCCCCACTTTCAGCATGAAAAAAAGTAAATTTGCCCCATTTTACTTTCCATGCAGTTTCCTTGATAACATGAATATAGTCAGTCACAGAAACATAATTCTAATTTTTTATTGACACAAACATAATAAACTTTTATTTTATTGTGGTCATTTGCCAGTTTCACATTTTCATCCAACCAGAATTAAGCTTGCTATAAAAATATATGCCCTGAACATCCGTATACTTTTTTCAGCCAATCAGAGAGCTCGTCTCAATGGTGGTAGCTGACCTAAAGGGGCATTTAATTTTGCTTTTTTATTATTCCACTGATGCAAATTCATACAATAAATATTTCTGAACAAAATGATACCATTTTTATTTTTCTGCTACATGATTTGATGAAAATGTGGCCTTTTCCAGGCACAAACAAGTGAACATAATTTTACCAAATTCCCAATGACAGAACTGTACTTCAATTCAAATTTACTTAGACACTTGACCTACAATATTTGATCTAATCATTCTTGTTTTTTTATTAATTTTGGAAACATGTATATAAACATGTAATGATAGCTTTGCATATCAACTTTTAAGATTCCTTTTCATAAAAAATGTGTATACATGATAATTTCATACCCCACCCACTAAAATTATATGAATAAAGGCTAAATTGACCATTTGCTCTTATTTCATAATAAATGTGTCAATATTTTTATAAAGAAGTTGTCGAATGCATTTGATCAAATAAAATTAACAACCGAATGATAAATTAGACCATTTCGTAAATTTCATTGTCGCTTCGGTTTAAAGAATTACATTGGGATTACGCACTTTCCGGTAGAAAGAGAGCCTTTCGGAACATCGGTTACCAAGATAGAAAAAATGTCATATTTATTTAGCGGTTTAATATTTCTTTAATCCAATGGAATAGGTATACATCCTTTTCTATGGTCTTAAATTAAAAAATATGTAGAGATGACAGAAATTATATCAAAATCAGTCAAGCATGAAAATTCATAATTTTTAGTAGTAAATCACAATTATTACCATTTCTAGGGAATTTGGGGCACAAAACCCACCATTTTCTTGCACTACAACATTCTGTTTACAAATTATCCATCAAATGTTACATTTAAGTAAAAAAAAATGTCAGACAAAATAGGGCAAAATGGAAAATATTTCCAAAATTATGTTACTCAAGTATTTCTTGAATGTAATATGTTTAGATTGTGAAGTGATTTAGCAACATTGAAGTGCAGTAGATACAACCAGGCACCCATTATTGCCACTATTCAACTGGCTCTACTTATAACTGCACACTAAAAGAGGTTAAATGTGAAAAATTGCTATATAATATGGTATGACATGCTGGTTTTGAGTGGATAAAAATGAAAAAAATGTCAAAAGTGGGCACATTTTCAGCACAAAATCCAAATTCAGTACCTAAGTACACATATTTTGAGCTTGGAATTCAAAATCAGTACTTAAACCTACTATTTCATGTGTATTTTTGTTTCACAATGCAATTAAGATCATTTTTAGTGTTTTCAATGGTTCTTGAGTGTGTGATTTCAGCGGACAAGGCGCAAGTTATCACGACAAATTGAACCTGGCATTTTAACCAAATTTTCCTAAAATGGCCTTATACGGTACCTTAAAAGAAAATGAAACAGTATATTTTGTCAAAATTGAACATATCTATCATCATTCCGCTGCATTCCACTTAAATGCACTAAAAATGCGGAGCAGAACATTCTGAGGGCTATTTAAAGCCATATGGCCCTTATTTTTAATAAAAACCTCAAAAAAAAAAAAAGAAAAAATGGCGAAAATTGATCAGCATGCGGAATTTTATTTTTATTTTATTGCCATTTCCCTACAAGCACCCCAGTTGCACTATTTACAGAGAAAAAGAAGCTAATACGATGAAAATTTAGAAAATGTTGTCGCGGTTGTTTAGGTCAGCTACCACCATTGCGTTTTCCATAGACTTACATTACAACGTTTGACCAAATTTTCACATTTTCTAACATTGGCGGACCAAACAGTCCTATATCATACTAAAGTACTGTCCTAGACTCAAATAAAAATGTCCCCAAAATGGGGTCAAAAGTACCACTTTTTACCACTTTTTGCCCCCTGAAGTTGGGTACCCCCCACTTTCAGCATGAAAAAAAGTAAATTTTGCCCCATTTTACTTTCCATGCAGTTTCCTTGATAACATGAATATAGTCAGTCACAGAAACATAATTCTAATTTTTTATTGACACAAACATAATAAACTTTTATTTTATTGTGGTCATTTGCCAGTTTCACATTTTCATCCAACCAGAATTAAGCTTGCTATAAAAATATATGCCCTGAACATCCGTATACTTTTTTCAGCCAATCAGAGAGCTCGTCTCAATGGTGGTAGCTGACCTAAAGGGGCATTTAATTTTGCTTTTTTATTATTCCACTGATGCAAATTCATACAATAAATATTTCTGAACAAAATGATACCATTTTTATTTTTCTGCTACATGATTTGATGAAAATGTGGCCTTTTCCAGGCACAAACAAGTGAACATAATTTTACCAAATTCCCAATGACAGAACTGTACTTCAATTCAAATTTACTTAGACACTTGACCTACAATATTTGATCTAATCATTCTTGTTTTTTTATATAATTTTGGAAACATGTATATAAACATGTAATGATAGCTTTGCATATCAACTTTTAAGATTCCTTTGCATAAAAAATGTGTATACATGATAATTTCATACCCCACCCACTAAAATTATATGAATAAAGGCTAAATTGACCATTTGCTCTTATTTCATAATAAATGTGTCAATATTTTTATAAAGAAGTTGTCGAATGCATTTGATCAAATATAATTAACAACCGAATGATAAATTAGACCATTTCGTAAAATTTCATTGTCGCTTCGGTTAAAGAATTACATTGGGATTACGCACTTTCCGGTAGAAAGAGAGCCTTTCGGAACATCGGTTTACCAAGATAGAAAAAATGTCATATTTATTTAGCGGTTTAATATTTCTTTAATCCAATGGAATAGGTATACATCTTTTTCTATGTCTTAAATTAAAAAATATGTAGAGATGACAGAAATTATATCAAAATCAGTCAAGCATGAAAATTCATAATTTTTTAGTAGTAAATCACAATTATTACCATTTCTAGGGAATTTGGGGCACAAAACCCACCATTTTCTTGCACTACAACATTCTGTTTACAAATTATCCATCAAATGTTACATTTAAGTAAAAAAAAAATGTCAGTCAAAATAGGGCAAAAATGGAAAATATTTCCAAAATTATGTAACCTCAAGTATTTCTTGAATGTAATATGTTTAGATTGTGAAGTGATTTAGCAACATTGAAGTGCAGTAGATACAACCAGGCACCCATTATTGCCACTATTCAACTGGCTCTACTTATAACTGCACACTAAAAGAGGTTAAATGTGAAAAATTGCTATATAATATGGTATGACATGCTGGTTTTGAGTGGATAAAAATGAAAAAAAATGTCAAAAGTGGGCACATTTTCAGCACAAAATCCAAATTCAGTACCTAAGTACACATATTTTGAGCTTGGAATTCAAAATCAGTACTTAAACCTACTATTTCATGTGTATTTTTGTTTCACAATGCAATTAAGATCATTTTTAGTGTTTTCAATGGTTCTTGAGTGTGTGATTTCAGCGGACAAGGCACAAGTTATCGCGACAAATTGAACCTGGCATTTTAACCAAATTTTCCTAAAATGGCCTTATACGGTACCTTAAAAGAAAATGAAACAGTATATTTTGTCAAAATTGAACATATCTATCATCATTCCGCTGCATTCCACTTAAATGCACTAAAAATGCTGAGTAGAACATTCTGAGGGCTATTTAAAGCCATATGGCCCTTATTTTTAATAAAAACCTCTAAAAAAAAAAGAAAAAATGGCGAAAATTGATCAGCATGCGGAATTTTTTTTTTTATTTTATTGCCATTTCCCTACAAGCACCGCAGTTGCACTATTTACAGAGAAAAAGAAGCAAATACGATGAAAATTTAGAAAATGTTGTAGCGGTTGTTTAGGTCAGCTACCACCATTGCGTTTTCCATAGACTTACATTATAACGTTTGACCAAATTTTCACATTTTCTAACATTGGCGGACCAAACAGTCCTATATCATACTAAAGTACTGTCCTAGACTCAAATAAAAATGTCCCCAAAATGGGGTCAAAAGTACCACTTTTTACCACTTTTTGTCCCTGAAGTTGGGTACCCCCACTTTCAGCATGAAAAAAAGTAAATTTGCCCATTTTACTTTCCATGCAGTTTCCTTGATAACATGAATTTAGTCAGTCACAGAAACATAATTCTAATTTTTTATTGACACAAACATAATAAACTTTTATTTTATTGTGGTCATTTGCCAGTTTCACATTTTCATCCAACCAGAATTAAGCTTGCTATAAAAATATATGCCCTGAACATTCGTATACTTTTTTCAGCCAATCAGAGAGCTCGTCTCAATGATGGTAGCTGACCATATGGCGTTTTTTTCAAATATTAGAAACAACTCTTCCTGGACTAAACATAATGTTGTGGTATTTTTTACTATTTTAGGGGGAATCTTTTCATTTTAGTCCATTTCTGAAGTAAAGAATAGTATTTGTAGTAGTAGTAATAATAATAGTAGTAGTAGTAGTAGTAATAGTAGTGGTAGTATAGTAGTAGTAGTAGTAGCAGCAGTATTTGTAGTTGTAGTAGTAGTAGTAGTAGTAGTAATAGTAGTAGTAGTAGAAGTAGTAGTAGTAGTAGTAGTAGTAGTAGTAGGTGTAGTAGTAGTAGTAGTAGTAGTAGTAGTAGTAGTAGTAGTAGTAGCAGCAGCAGCAGTATTTCTGAGTAGCAAAGTTCTGACTGTACCACTTCACTCAGTATTGACGGGCAAATGACAATGAGCCGTATTGATGTATATAAATCATCAGAGAGACTATTGCTTGATAGGCGGGGATTCAAACTCACGACTCCTGGAAAAATAGCCAGACGGGATTCCGACTGAGCTTACCGGGCCTGACCCAGCAGTAATATAATAATTTGAAGTAGCATCAGTGGTAGTAATCATAGTTAATGTGATTTTTTATCTTTAAATGGAGGATCTTGGATCGAATGAGATTAGCTCAGTTGACAGTGCGTCTGACTATCAATCCCGGTGTAAATCCAATTCTAGTCAACTCTCCATGATTGATATACGACATTGCGTTCCATTAGCATTCGTCTCTTAACGCTGATTCTAGTGGGAAAGTTATCAGTTACAGGAATGTGGTGTACTTGAGTACTTATTAACCTGTCAGGAGACAAGAGTGGTTACGTTAATCTATTGTCTGTTAGCCCTCGATAGCATAAAAAGGATGCTTAGTACTGAATCAAATAATGATTGACCAGGCATTGGTAATAAAGAAAAAATGCTTAGCTCAGTCGGCAGTGCGCCCGACTATCAATACAGGTGTCGAGAGTTAAAATCCAAACCTAGTCAAGTCTCCATGATGATTGATATACGACATTGCGTTCCATTAGCATTCGTCTCTTGACGCTGATTCTAGTGGGGAAGTTATCAGTTGCAGAAATGTGGTGTACTCGAGTACTTATTAACCTGTCAGGAGGCAATAGCGGTTAGGTTAATCGATTGTCTGTAAGCCTTCGATGGCATTAAAAGGATGCTTAGTACTGAATCAATTAATGATTGACCAGGCAATGCTAAAAAAAATGTATTTTTGCTGAGCTTTGAACTAGTGTTTTTATGTGGGTAGGTAAGTAACTAAATTTGTTTTGCATTTTTATGCCACACAAAAATATTTTGGGGTGGCATAAAGTAATCGCAGCGTCCGTCCGTCCGACCTTCCGTCCGGTTTTTCGTGTCTGGCCTGTAACTTTGTCATGCATGGATGGATTTTGTTGATATTTGCTACAAATGATCAACATAACATGACGACGTGTCGCGAGTAAGACCCATACCCGTACCACAAAGGCTAAGGTCACAATTGGAGTTTGTTTGACAAAACTTTGAGTCTGTGTGAAATTTCGTGTCCGGCCTGTAACTTTGTCATGCATAGATAAATTTAAATAATACGTGTTACAATGGACAACATAACATGACGACGTGTTGCGAATAAGACCCACACCAGTACCGCAAGGTCAAGGTCACAATTTGAGTTTCTTTTACAACACTTTGAGTTTGTGTGAGATTTCGTGTCCGGCCAGTAACTTTGTCATGCATAAATGGATTTTAATGATACTTGCTACAAATGATCAACATAACATGACGACGTGTCGCGAGTAAGACCCACACCTGCACCTCAAAGGTCAAGGTCACTATTTGAGTTTGTTTGACAACATTTTGAGTCTGTGTAAGATTTCGTGTCCGACCTGTATCTTTGTCATGCAAAGATGAATCTTATAAATACTTGCTACAAATAATCAACATTACATGACGACGTGAAGCGAGTAAGACCAATACCCTTAACTCAAAGGTCTAGGTCACACTTTGAATTTGTTTGACAACACTTTCAGTCTGTTTGAGATTTCGTCTTTGGCCTGTAATTTTGTCATGCATAGATGGATTTTGTTAATACTAGCTACAAATTATCCACATAACATGATGATTGGTCGAGCATTACACCCAGAATCCCAATTCAACGGTCAATGTCACAATTTAACTTTGTTTGATGATATTTTCAGTCTGATTGAGATTTCGTGTCTGGTCTGAAACTTTGTCACTTATGGATAACTTACAAAAAAACTTCGCTCAATTATACGCGACACTACATTTTATCACTCGATACACAACATCCCTACGTGACTACAGATTTTTTTTTCTTGGCACTAAATTTTCTAATCTATATTTATTCAATATCATTACACGACATTCAATTGTTTTTATTTAACACTATATTGTCATATGCGACACTAGATTTTCTCACTCAAAACACAACACCCTTACTTGACTATTGCTTTTTCTTACTGGCACTAGATTTTTTAATCTATATTTACTCAACATTCTTACACAACATTCAAATTTCTTATTTGACACTATATGTTCATACGTGACACTAGATTTTCTCGCTCAATACACAACATCCTTACTTGTCTATTGACTTTTCTTACTGGGCACTAGATTTTTTAATCTATATTTACTCAACAATCTTCCACAGCATTCAAATTTCTTATTTCACACTATATTTTGTACGTGACCTACATTTTCTCACTTGATACACAACATCCTTACTTGACTGTAGAATTTTTTTAATGGGCACTAGAGTTTCTAATTTATATTTACTCAACATTCTTACACAACATTCAAATTTCTTATTTAACACTATATTTTCATACGCGACACTACATTTTCTCACTTGATACACAGCATCATAATTTGACTATAGATTTTTCTTACTGGGCAATAGATTTTCTAATCTATATTTACTCAACATCATTACACGACATTCAATTTTTCTTATTTAATACTATATTGTCATACACGACACTAGATTTTCTCATTCAAAACACAAACCGTAACTTGACTATAGATTTTTCTTACTGCGCACTAGATATTCTAATCTATATTTACTCAACCTCTTACACAGCATTCTAATTTCGAATGTCACACTATATTTTCATACACCACACTACATTTTCTCACTTGATACACAACATCCTTACTTGACTATAGATTTTTCTTACTTGGCACTAGATTTTCTAATCTACATTTTACTCAACAATCTAACACGGCATTAAAATTTCTTATTTCACACTTTATTTTCATATGCGACACTACATTTTCTCACTTAATACACCGCATCCGTACTTGACTATAGGTTTTTTCTTACTGGGCACTAGATTTTCTAATCTATATTTATTCAATATTCTTACACAATATTCAAATTTCTTATTTAACACTATATTTTTATACGCGACACTACAATTTCTCACTTGATACACAACATCATTACTTGTCTATAGAGTTTTCTTTCTGGGACACTTAATTTTCTAATCTATATTTACTCAATATCATTATATGACATTCAATTGTTCTTATTTGACACTATATTTTTATACGTGACACTAGATTATTTCACTTGATACACAACTTCCTTACTTGACTATAGATTTTTCTTACTGGGCACTAGATTTTTCTAATCTATATTTACTTAACATCATTACACGACATTCAAATTCCTTGTTTGACACTATAATTTCATATTGCAACACTAGATTTTCTCACTCAATCCGCAAAATCCTTACTCGACTATAGATATTTCTTACTGGGCACTTCATTTTCTAATCTATGTATACTCAATATCCTACGTGACATTTGATTTCTTTATTTGACACTATATTTTCATACGCACCATTAGATTTTTTCACTCGATACACAACATCCTTACTCGACTATATATTTTTCTTACTGTGCATTAGATTGTCTAATTTGTATATACTCAACATCCTTACAGAACATTCAATTTTCTTGTTTAACTCCTATAATTTCATACACGACACTTAAGTTTCTCACTCGATGATACACATCTTCATTCAACGCTAGATTTTTATTCCTTGACACTTGATTATCTTATCTATATATATTCAATAATTTTAGTGACATAGGATTTTCTTACACCACACTTAATTTCAAAACTTTGAATTAAAAAAGTTATGAATTTCTGAAAAGTGAATCCCACCATCAATATATGTAAATATGACGTCAGACCTTGAAGGTGTAAAATTAAACATAAATTACTCATCAAAAGCAATCGTATATTCCTTCAGCCTGTTAATCTTTATTTTAAAAATATAGTTTCAATTTCCCTATTGTTCATTTTGATAGAAAATTAATATAATTATTAAAAACATAAGGATTTGTATTTGTCAAATTAACGACTAGATTTTTCGAAAGCGAGGCAAAATATTGTGAAACAAATACCTGGATTTAATCTCTTATATTTCCCTCAAAAACACAATGAAAAATATATCTTTATATGTTTGTTGTTGAATGATATATTAAACTTGCATTCTTCAAGGTCATAAAATAAAATAATTAACATTGTTTATTTAGGGTTCAGATCTTTTCACGCGTAGAAACAATGGGAAATGTTGATTTTCGGAAATGTATACATTTTTAAGGAACATTAAAATGTTATCAATTAAGCAGATTTAGATAACTTTAAAAGTATAGGCGGTTGAAAATATAGTATACCAAATGGTTATTGTGAAGAATTCATTGTGGTATCTTTGATATCTTTCGTAAATTAAGGTTTTGAAAAGAACCATTTGATGCCGAAACATATACATTGCTCGGAAATGAGTAAATTGTGGATGATTTCTTTTCTAATAAAACTTAATTTATTGGTAACTTTGACAATATGACCGATTGAAAATGTATTATATCAAATGAGTTTTGTCAGGTATTCTTGTTTGTTTCTTGAGAATATTTCGAGAATTAAGGTTTCAAAAAAAGAACGCATTGAGTATAAAACCGCACATTTTGTCAATATTGTTCGATTTTGAATGTGATTTTAAACATTTTATTGGACAAACTATTTCTTCTAACCTTTACCAAATTAAGGTAGTGGACCCGTAATGGATCGTTAACTTTCGTGCGATGTCGGTATCCTCCGTAACGATTTCGGATCATCTCGGTTTAGATCAGAATAAACTTATAAAATACATAATATATAGATCATAACAATAAATCCCATATCTGTTTTGTTTCATTGCTTTTAATATCATTTATCGTCATTAACGTTAAATTTAAAAAAAAAAAAAAAAATGAGAATTGCTCACTTCCGGTTGTAAACAAAAATAGATTTTTATGATCGTCGAGATGTTTTTGTTCGAATGAAAATAAAAAATCAGCGAAGTCTCCTTCGATTGGTGGGAATATTGATCACAAAAGTAGCAATCAGACTGCTTGTAATGTGTCAGAGCCAGTGTATCAATATCAAATGAAAAATCGACGAAGGGCGTTGGAAAAAAGTAATCGAAAATTGGTTGTGTTCGAAGTTTTATTGTCAAACCTAAAACGTTGTCAATTATGCAGACTTAGCGCTGTACCAGTTACTTATGACAGCATTGCTGGAAAAAATCAGAAAGGGTTAGGTGAATATGTGTATGTTGTGCGTCAGGACAGCAACTGTGGACATGTCAACAGAGTTGCCTATGGCAAAAACACACCATCAAAGATCTCAAAGAATGCCCTGTTTTGCAGCAAACACAAAGCTAGGCAGGTAGTATTGATGACTGTCTGTTGTATAACATTGAATTTTTTTATAAGACTGATATTAATTAGTTACGATGAAACTGTTCAATTATCCAGAATTTAAAAAATGCTGAGATACATATATATTTTTTTTTTTTTGCTAGACGTTGCTTGATGATTGAATATATTACCAAATAGACGATCAGCTAACCTAACCACTCTTTGCGGGATCCTGGAAGCATAACCTGTACTCGAGTACACCCATTTCTAAAAGTAGTTGATAACTTTCCCACATTAATCAGCGGTGAGAGACGAATGATTATGAGACACATTGTCTCATATCAACAAATACATAACACTAAAATGTAAACAAGTAGTAAGAATTTTTTTTATATACATGTAGATACAATAATATTGCAGTTAGAATGTTGTGTATGTTGAGTTCAGTAATCCAGTTACACTGAAGACAGCGATTCACTGTCGGCTCTCTACTGTCTGGAGGTCTGTCAGGTCAACACACAGAGTAAGCCAAGTTTCCTGTCGGACAAGAAGTGCAATGTTCTGTGCAGTAGACGCTGAATGGCACACACAAGACTTTGATAGTTTAACATGTATGTATTTAATAATTTATAATTGATTAATTGCATTGAATTGTACGCTGTTTTTAACGTGACAATTGTATTGATGCCCTTACATGTACACAAGGAATTTATAGAGCTATACAATGCCTTGATGTATATAGTCATCGTTTTTTTTTAGATATGCAATGGTTAAAACCAGGACTAGATACCCATTATCTGTCATTATCGCTCTGCAATATGTTCTATTATAGAAATGCAGTCAGATACATCTGTGTAGATGTTTAGTTTCATATTAAACAATCAATACAAAACTTCCGGGCTACCTGTTTATGACAAACCCTCTTTAATGAATCGAATTGGTTTATACCAACTTAGTTTAGCTTGATTACGAAGAAAGCTCTGAGCTTTTATTAAGCGCTTTCGAGTCCGCTTCCTGAGTAGAGCCAATCCTGCGTGTTGCTTTTTCAGAGGCACTGGGTCCAGCAGGGGATCAAACTCGCAATCTTTGGCGTGAGCTGCCAACACTATTCACTACACTTCCGCCTCACTTTGAGTATTTTAAGATTTTGTGTTTACAACAGTGAGGTCAGTCATATTGGGACATTAGGATGAGCAAAAAATGACATATGAAGATGATAAAGAGAAAATAATAGTATTCCAATTATTAGTCACTTCTTGAAAATATTAGCTCAAGAAGTCTAAAATAATAACAGTACTTTATTCTGTATTTGTAGTATGTGGTGGACTGATGCCACACATTGCATCTATGATAGCTGCAGTGGAAGTCGAGTCTTCACAAACATATGCCACCTATGTTAGACTAGGATTGCCTATACCATCAGAAGGTTACTGATATAGTAATGACTGATTCTGAAACATGAGAGTCAATGGTAATAGTGTACAACCAGTCTACATTCAAACAGCTATCCAGAAACTTTGTAAATGACTGGAAAAGAACTCTAAAGTCGTATTAGTCGCTTACAATGGAAGATGATTTTATTACCCAGTGGTATATGACGTGCTTACAATACAGAGCAATTTCCAAGTGTGTATCAAGATTAATTATTCCCTGACAGTGTTAAGGAAACTGTTTCCAAGCCATTCACATAAACAGGAAGACCTTGTGAAATTGCTGTGCGATATCAGCTACAGTGCACAAGATGCCGATTCGTAGTCACTTGGGCAACTCCTCAAATAATTGGCACCTATTCTGTTATACTATTAATGTGAACTTTTTTTTACATAGTATTAACATTTAATAGTTTATGTCATACTATGTTTGTTTTGAAATTGACACTATTCGCAAGATAAATTATATAAGTGTTGAAGCACGAGAATGAATCCGTGTAATGGGATGGGGGTGGATGGGGGTGGATGGGGTTGTGATTCCATGTTCAATTTTCACATAAAAAGTACATATTATTGCTTTTATGCTATTTCTGTATAATGTGTGAACATCTTTATTTCAAATATATTTGTCATAGTTTTTGTATAAAAACATTAACATTACTTTTAAGATAAATATTCATTTCTATAGAAGTGCCGATTATGAAATGTTGACCTTATCATATTAAAAAAATTATTGAGTAAAAACCGGATGGTAAAACTTCCTTATCTTTTAATATCATATGTGGAATAGTATATATATAAAAGTTATGTAGTATTGATGCCCCAATAGTAGAATGGATTATCTACACTTTTTCAAAGCTATCAAAAAAAAGGATTTCTTCTGTCCGCTAGAATACAGATGAGTTCATTTTAGATTTTTTTTTTTTCAATTTAATGTTGCATGCTCATATTTTTTAAAACATATGCTTTTAGAATACACTGATAATAAAAAATGTAAAAAAATATTGAAAATTAATAAAATTGTAGCAATTTAACCTATATTGGACTTTGTAATTTTGTTTGCGGCCTTTTGAAAATGGGATATGGTAAAGTAAATGCGGATAACTTTTTTTTAGACGGTAAAAGTTTCTAAAATTTTTGAAATAAGCCAGTGATATTATTAATTAATAAAAATAAAAGGCTTTAAAATATTTTAAATATAGCCCATTACGGTCCCACTACCTTAAAGTTTAGATATGATGAAACAAATCATTTAAATATCAATACATAACTTAAAGCAATACCAGATAAAAAAGCATTATTGTACACCCATAAAGCATGGACTTTTCGTAGTGCGTATGAATATAACGTGACACCGGTGTAGCGTGAAATCCTTCAGCCCCATGAAAACTGTCAGTGCACATGCGCATCATCATTAGCACTTCCGGTGTGATAAACGTCAGACAACAAAAAGAGAAAAATATTGTTAAAATAAACTTTAAATAAAGTCAATCTCCGCCATTGGCACAGCTGCTCAGGTTATACAATGTCTACCTAATTATGATGTTATAAGGTATCAGCACAATGGAGCGTGTACTTTATCAATAAGCGCAAAAAGGATTGATTTGAAGTTGTAGGTGCCTTGCTCAAGTTGCTGCTGTCACCATCTGGAACCATTAATTAAATTATAGCAAAGGTTTACCAATCGTCATTAATTCAAACTTATAAAAAATTTTTTTAGCAGTGTCAGGAATGCAAAGCCTATAGCGTGTTGTGATTTTGACTGTTTTTATTTATCTTAAAATATTTCTTAACAAATGCTTTATTCCTATTAAAGTGACAGTGGTCACCCATTCAAGTACTAGCCCCGTACTTCAAATACAGTCGTACTTCACTCTTTAACCTTTAGGGCTTAGCCACGCCTGCCTGCACAGCCTGTGGCTTCCTGCAGTTCCTGGCTATATCCCACCCCATCACAAGGAAAGAGAGATTCGTGCAGAAGCATGTACGAAAGTTAATCCTCGTCGCAATTTAAGTGACAGCATTCACCCATCCAAGTAGAATTTTTAGTGTTGACTATTTTTTGGAACTGTATATCAATGGTTTAACACAACACTGGGTCGTCAAGGCAACCTTTTCACTTTAACAAAATAAAATCCAGATCAAATCAACCAATAAATGAAAAATATTCTAAGTGTAGTGTCTAATATGAAACTTTAGGCCTTGTCTTACAGATCTCACAGCTAATTTTCTTGAATTGTCAACCATTAAATGAAGATATTCTCAGTGTAGAAACTAATATGTAACTATAGGCATTGTCTTACAGATAATGGCTAGAT